>MCJB01015463.1:138894-152801 GCA_002018475.1 Nicotiana obtusifolia | reverse complement strand
GAGATATCAAGGTTTAATATGACAATAATTTATTACATCCACTTCATGTTAATATTATTAAAAAGAGATTCTTGAGTTTTAATTTGAAAATAATGCTATAACCTAAAGAACTTTACCCTAAAAACTGCACATATGATATGATATGTAAGATTAAGGAAAAAGAACAACTGCAATGCATAATTACCTGTTAGCCAAATCTCATAAATTAATATCTGCAAAAATAATAAAGAAAACAAATCAAAATCCAAGAGTGTGGAGCCGGGGCATAAGCCATGAATCTTTAGTCTTTTAGTATTTTATAAATTTATAAAATAAGATATAAATAAATAAATAATCTGAAAATATGTTTAGAATTTTTTTAAAAATTTGATAAATTAATATGTACACATACTAGTATGAGCGTAAACTTATTAGCATATTACCACATATACTCTTCTATTATATTTAGAATAGAGTTAATATAAACTCAGTCAAGAAACTATAAAAGAAAATATAAGACTACTCTGGGAGAATTATTTAAAAAATGAAAGATTAAACTAATTAAGAACTGAAAAAGTTAAACAATATAAACATTCCTTAATAAAATAGAAAGATGAAGAATAAGAATTAACACAAACATACACATGGTATCATGAGGGAGCACCATAGTGTGGTGATATAGAGCAGTGAAATATGTTCTTGCTTTTCCATTGAGCCCCTTTTTGAGAAGAAAAAAAAATAAAAAAATAAAAACTTTCTCACTTCATATAAGAGGAATTTAATCTTCTTCCCCAAAATTTTGTTCACTTATTAAGAAGTCAGAATTCATATCAAGCAAATGAAGAGTTTTGTGAAATTGTAAATGAACTCTTACTACGCAAGGCGAGATAATTCTTCTCCGTTGAGTATGTTTTTTGTGCTGCACTTGATGAAGAGAAAAATAATGCACTGAAAAAATGAGATAAATGCAGCTTTTAATTACTATCATTATTTTCATTTTCATAACTGAAATTGCTGTATACTTTATTGTTTACAATTGCAATGGTTGTATCCTTTCTTTTTAATGCTGAAGCGTTACATTCTTCAGTCATAATTCTTAATTAAGAGGTGTGAGTTATCGGGTGTAAATTTTTTAAAAATAATTTTATAAAGGAAAAAAAAGAAAAAAGAAAAAAAAAAGTCAGAGAAGATAAATAAACTCCTATACTATGAAGTATGCCATATCATCTTTTTTATTCCCAAATATATATATATATATATATATATATATATATATATATCACTATGCAATTGCGAATCTAAGATCAGGTTGACCATCAGCATCTGCGTGCATCAAATACTAAACAATCATCTGCACTGTCAACCAACAACAACAATCACCTACCGTCAGTAACCACAATATAAATATTAAATAAATAATTTTTACAATATTATACAATTAAGTTTTTCTCTAATATATTTTTATATAAGATATATTTATAATTATCTTAAAAATTACACACATTCTTTTTTATGCTAAATCATCCCTTTATATTATACGCATTCATATGCTGAAAAACTAACATTGTTAATTATTTAGTATATATATTTAGAAACAATAATTTAATAGTAATCAAATTTGTATTCAAATTCAAATAGTTTAAAATTAAACTGGGGTGTTTTATAACTTCATTCCGCTTACATCGCGATAGGAAAGTAGATTCTACGTCTTAGTCATGATCATGACAATTAAATTACTCAGGTAAAAATGAGGCTTATTTATCTCAAAACAAAGCTATTGGAGATTTGGAAATTCTGGAGCAAATCTTCTACTCGTGATAATAATAACATATATAACACATAGGCGGAGCTAAGATTTAAAGCCAATGCATTCAGGGATTTAGTCTTTTTAAGTTATTGAGTTCTAAATTAATAATTTGTACATTTTAAATGAATTTCTTTAGACAAACATAAGGTACGGACCAAAGTTATTGTGTTCGTCGAACCCCTAAGTCCTTGTTGTAGAGAGTAAGTCGTGAAATATTTGAGCAGAAAAGTCCTTGCCAACATGGAAACAACACAATGGTTTTCCCTAGGAGTGACAATTTGAGCCCAAACTCATCCAACCAGTCCAGAGATTAATAGGTTGGGCTAGAAATATTTTAGCCCATGTGTCTACTTGGGCTCAGCCCAAGCTAACCCATTATTTTTATAGTCCATTCTGACTCATGAAGTAGCCCAAATACGACTCATGAGCTAGCTCACCTAAAATAAAGGGCTTGTCTGATAATTTACTTAGTTGCCCCATCATTAGTTTCTGTATCTAAGTTGAAAAATGAGAATAAAAGTATCTAAATTTTAATGTAAATATGAATAATTTTATAACTAAGTTGTGGTGAAATTTAGTTATTTAGAAATAACATAAAAGATATATTTCAGCGTACAAATTTTAAATACTAATTTATTATTTAAGAAAAATACAAATAGCATTTTGTTTTTTGTTTTTTTTTTTGGAAAGGAGGGAGTACTTCTTAAGTAGGAAGTAGGACTTCTTGTATTAAATTGTAAAGAACAAATAATAATTACACAAATAATATAAATCAAAGTTTGTACGAAAAATTATCTTGGTTGTTTTTCTCTAAAAGACTTTATCAACAAAGTTTTGTAAGAATTTCGTACGGCCGGAATGCTCTTTTCTAAATGAATTGTTTTCGAAACAATTTCAACATCAGGAAAAAGAAAAACAAAACAAAAAACTTCAACTAACCAAACCTTTATCTTTGCACAAAATTTTCTTCATAATATTTTCTGAAACATTGTCCAACTGTTATTTTCTTTGCTTATTTTCTTCCTTTTACACTTATAAATATTTGTTTAGTTTTAGAAAGTTATAAAGTCTCATGAATAGTTAAGTATAAGATTAATCTATATGTGTTTATTAGCTAAAAATTTAAAGGCAAAATACTTAAAGATCCCATTAAACTTGTTCAGAAAACATGTTTTAACACTTATACTAAACGAACTTTCATTATCCCCCCAAACACATCTGAAGTGAATTATTTTCCCCCTTAAGAGCTGATGTAGCAAAAAAAATAGAAAGAAAAAAATTAAAAGCGCGTACGTAATAGAAAATAAAAATAAAAAGGTGGGGGCCATCTTCTTTCTCCTTCTTCTTCCTCACCCCCGGTCCCTTTCTTCTTCTTATATAGTGCAGTAAATTTTGAAGCTTTAGAGGAGCAGCAAAGGAAGCATTTGATGAAGATTCAAGCCAAGGAAGTGTTGTTGAAGCATCCTAAAGATCAGAGCACTTCGATGGTTTTTCGGCTACGCCACTACGAGTTGGGGAAGACGAGAACTGTCTTTTTACGGCTTGTGGTAAATCTATAGGGATGACAATAGTGTCGTACACCAGAGATCCGAAACAGCGAACGATGCGGAAGTTCTTGAAAGATCTTGGATCGGTTAGCGAGGAGGAGAAAGAAGTGATTGAATCGGCGATTAAGAACATGTATTCTCCCGATCTGAAATCTAGGTACGGTATTCTTGTGGTTCAAGAGTTGTAGCTGTTAGCTAAGAAGGAAGATCGAGGGGCTCTCGACTCAGCCATTTTTGAGCTTGTTCAGCTCGACAAGCAGCGATAATTTCCGACGTGGAAAATAGAAAGAGTACAGATTACAAAAGATGAAAAATTTCTGACATTGTAATGACATGGTGTTGATGTGGCGCGCGTGAAAAGCACCTTATATTGTGAAACTGATATTAGTAGTTTACGGAGAAAAATAATTCACTCCAAATATGTTTAGGGGGTAAACAAACACCAGTTTAGTTTAAGTGTTTAACCCAATTTTTTGGACAAGTTCAGGGGAGACTTTATGTATTTTACCAAATTTAAAATTAGATATATAGCAATTCATCGTCAGTGCATGGAATGAATAAATTATGAGGAAATTAAGAAAGTAGGTAACATACATAGGTGTATAAAAGGGTAAAAGTTTTGTTTATGCAAGATGGAGTATGGTTCTAATTTATAAAAATATGGGTCAAGTTGAGCGGGTTGAGCTATGACCATTGTTTAGTCCATCTTGACCTAGTCAATCTTAGCCCAAGTACATTTTGTATTAAGTTGGGCAATGAGCCATTTATTGACTTACCCTATCAGTCCAACCCGCTTATTGCCACTCCTAATTTTCCCAAATAAAAAAGTAATTATTGCCATGTTCTTCGTACTATACTACTGTATAGTACAATAACAGGAAAAATTTACTTCTCGTTCAAAGAATCGAAAAGGAGTCGATCAAAATGAACTAAGAATGGAGACAACATGCATGATGAAATAGAGAGGGAATCAGAATTTTAAGTGTATCAATTCTAAATTTTAAAAAAAGATCATGGCCTGAAGCTAATATAAACAAGCAGACTAAAGAACGTTTATTGAAAAGGAAAAGATTTATGGTTTGCTTATTAAAAAGGGAAAATGGTAATTCTAAACGAAACAGTAGGCTTCTTCGTTTGTCTTCCCTGTGATTCCAAAACCCTTACCATTGAATCGAGATCCCTTTTACTATTAAGTTCAGCGTGATATATTTATATAAATGCAATAAATTTTTTAATATAAATGCAGAGTCTCGAAAAAAATCACTAGATTCGTCCGAACTCGCATCCAATACTATAGCTCCGCCCCTGGTATAACATTATCACCGACAATATAACTAATAGTTGCAATACAAGTAATATTAACGATGACAATGAAGCAACATCATAAAAATTAACTTTTAATGAAAAT
Organism: Nicotiana obtusifolia; assembly: GCA_002018475.1. Taxonomy (NCBI): domain Eukaryota; kingdom Viridiplantae; phylum Streptophyta; class Magnoliopsida; order Solanales; family Solanaceae; genus Nicotiana; species Nicotiana obtusifolia. The sequence goes on along the minus strand of MCJB01015463.1, from coordinate 148,060 downwards.
AATAAGATTTTAATAGTTAAAATTTTTGAGAGAATAATTTTTCTTAAGTGTTATTTGACTTTACAAACAACTCAGATTTCTCATTCACAATATTTGGTTAGCCGCCATTTGAAAAGTATTTGTCATATTTCAAAAAAATTTCTAAGTACCTATATTTCATGATCTAGAGTCCCGATCTACGCCATCTTAGTTTACGTTCAATTGAGCAACAAAGAAATTTTCTTACCATTTTCTCATGCTAAATTTTGAGAATTCATTAATTTCCTATATTACAATAATATGAACTTCGAATATTATATTTGGTAAGAAAATTATGAAAGTAACCTATTTAAAGGGCTTTCTCCTCTTGCGATAGGCAAGTAATATAGCAAACTAAAGAGAAGAAAAACTTCTTTATTCTTAATTTGCTCAAATTTCTAACCAATGGATTCAGGGAAACGGGGTTCTAGTTCTAAACAAGAACTTATCAAGTGAGTTTCTTTTCCATTTCGTTTTCTGTTTCCTCTTTTCTTGTTATTTATTTTACAACTTTTATGAAGTTTTTGATGGCGCTTTCAATTCTTAATTAGCGAAATGAAAAAGAAAACGAGGGCACTTAAGCTCGAAAATGACGAACAAAAGAGACTCCTTGAAAAATTGCACAAGGAGATTGTCCAAATGAAAATTGAGGTCAGCTTTCATCTCACCAATATTCAGTTTTGAAATGCTTTAGGGATTATTGACTTTATCTCACTTTTTCTTTTGCAGTACGAGAAGCTGTCAAGTTTTGATCCTAGAAACATCGAGTGCGATTGCATATATATATATATATATAAAATTAAAAAACTGGGTATTACTAAGATAAAATTGTTGTAGCTTTCTCTTTTTGGAGGAGCAATTTTATTCTTATAATTTACCTAATTAATTATCTTCAAATTCTAGGGGTACTGCAAACTCATTTTCAGATTTAATTGCTATCCTGTTTCTCGTAAATTTCTTACAGAAATATTTGGCACTCACATTCTGAGTACTCAGCATCAAACAATTAGTCAATTAATTATCACGTCAAATAGTACAAACTTTTTTCAGGCAGACGTTAACAGTACGTAAAAATTTTGCTAACAAACCGGCAATTTCTATACTCATGTTATAAATCATGCCTAGACTAAAAATAATAGTGAAGGCATGCGAACTTATTTTTGATATGTTGAAAGGTATAATTATTCGTAGTCACGTAGAGGTTTCATGAGCACATATCTGCATGATATTAATTATGTCCCCGTGCACCTTTATCTATAATTCTTGAGTATATACATACACTTAAAATAATGGATACATGATTCGGATGGAAGATTTTGGCACGAAGGTCAAGCGTGTGACTGAGATACAATTATGGTACATTGAACTTGATGATCAAACATTGATTTATGAGGGATGCTATTATACCCCTCTTGCGCTTGGATTTGGATCCATCCCTCCGGAGTCAGGTGATAACCTATGTTACTTTGGGCCCTGTGAGCGTGGTCGGTACATGAATTTGGTACTGGAACGATACATGAATTTTGTATCGGGTTATGTGATTCATAGATTGTATATCGAGGTACATGGATCTTATACCGGTTGAGTATGCATTAATATTATTGACTCGTTTTGAGGTATTTATTTCATTGAAAATTATTACCTGACATCCTTATATGCTAATTGGGAGTCCAAGCTCCGTTATTTGAACATGTCATCTTCCATTATTATATCTAAGCAGCGATAGGTTTTGTCTATGCTAGAAAGGCATGCTTATCCGTTGATATCTTTGACTCTTGTGTTTCATGATATTACCTATTGTTCAGTTATCAAATTATGCTATTATATCTGTGTGGTAAGTACCGGAAGTATCTAGCTTCGCTACTACTTCTTCGAGATTAGACTTGATACTTACTGGGTACCGACTGTGGTGTACTCATACTACGTTTCTGCACATCTTTTTGTTCAGATCCTCAGGTTGGTCCTAGCAGAGCTTCTGGACTGGGCTAGGATATCTTAACGCAAACTTATGGTGAGCTGCACTTCATGGATCTATTTCGTAGTTTCGACTTTCGAATACCTATTCATTTTATGTATTTATGCCACTTGACCTGTATACAGACTTGATTTCCTTTTCGTAGTTAGCTCATGCACTTGTACCACCTTGTCTTGGGGGTATCTCATATTGGCCGTGTTTAAGCTTTGCTTGTGGTCTTACCAAATATCACGACTTTAAGATTATTTTCATCTCTTATTGCTATATATCTTTTTTAAATAACAAAAATGAACTTTATTTGTTATCTTCAGGTTAGCTTGCTTAGCAAGTTCGGCTAAGCACCATCACAGCCTTGAGATGGGATTTTGATTCGTGACAAGTTGATATCAGATCCCTAGGTTGTGTAGGTCTCACGAGTAACGAGCAGGTCTAGTAGAATCTTGTGGATCGGTGCAGAGACGTCTATATTTATCTCTGAGAGGCTACAGGATGTTAGGAAACTACACTTTTTTCATTCTTTATCGTGCGACTTATTGATTCAAACTTTGAATCCTTGTCTTTTCTACTCTCTCGCTGATGGTGAGAACACGTTCGTTCGTTGGGAGAAGTTGGTCTGGCACAAGCCCCTCAGGCTAGGGTAGTGCGAGGTCATGGTCGAGGAAGAGGTAGGGCTCGTGCTGCAGTCACAGCCCCTGCTAGGGCAGCCGCTGTGGAGCCATTAGTAGCCCCGATGGAGGAACATGCTTTTGATTAGGGTGAGCCAGTTGGACCAGCTTAGGTCTCGGAGGGGTTTATTGCTACCACGGTACTTTAGGATGCCCTTGTTTGGTTGGTTGGTCTTGTGGAGGGTCTAGTAAAAATCAGGGTACTTCATGTGGCACCGACTACTTCTTAGACCAGGGAAGGGGCATAGACTCTCGCTACTCACACACCTGAGCAGGTTGCGGCTGGTTATCAAACCTCATGGTTGGTACAAGTTGGGGGACATCCTCCCGTAGCTGCTTTTAGGCTGGTAGTGAAAGCTGCTATGTTTGAGGAGGTGTAGAAGAAGTTTGATAAGTTCAGGAAGATGGGTCCTCCATGTTATGATGGTGATCCTTTAGCAGATGCACATGATTTCTTAGATGATTGTCAGGAGATTCTACGGAATCTTGGTTTGGTGGAGTTCAATGGGATTGTATTCACTACTTTTCAGCTTCAGGGGCTAGCCAAGAGGTGGTGGCAGTCATATGAGTGCAACAGGCCAGCAGTTCACTTCCACTCACGTGGAGCCAGTTCTTACATATCTTCTTAGAGAAGTTTATTCCACTCATGTAGAGGAGGAAATGCAGGGTCAGCGATAAGTGGGGATTTTGACTACTTATTAGTACCTTTTTGCTTTTGTTCTAGTCCGAAAGTATTGATTTATGTTCTCCGAAACTAACGAAAGCGTGCAAATTGCAGGACTGTTGGAAGTTCGGTCTCCCATGATGAAATTTGACTCAAAAAGGAGTGTTCTAAATCACAAGGCAATAAAGGGCGCAGAATCAAAGAAGTATGGTCCGTAGAAGGATTTCTGCGGCTGCAAAAGAAAGTGCGGACCGCAGAATTCCATCTGCGGCCGCAGACCAAGTGAAAGAACCCAGCAGGATTTTTGGCCAATGTACGGACTGCACATGAATTGTGCGGCCGCATAACAGGGTGTGCACTGACAAATGATTCAAAGTTCAGAGAGTATACAAAAGACCAAGTCCTGAAGCCTTGCTGAAGTGTGGACTACACAAGAATTGTACGGCCGCAGAAAATGCTTCGTAGCTGCAACCCAGAAATGTGCGGCTGCAGAATCCAAGCTCCTGCCAACTGAAGAAATCTCCGGACCACACATGGAATTGTACAGCAGCAGAACCTCCCGAGTGGCATTTTTGTCAGCGAATTTTGGGCCACTATAAATAGACGTGTTTTACATTTTTAGGTCAAGTTTCGAAGTTTGAACTACTGTAGCCGTTACATTTTGTCATTTTAGGAAGTTTGTGATTATTTTATTATTTAAACATTATGTTTTATCATTTTAATTTTTGATTATGAGTTTAATTAGCATTTCTTCTTTATTTTCTTTAATTCCTACTAGGAGTAGCTAGATTTTTACTATGGTTATGACCCAACCCTAGTGTGTAAATCTTATGGGTATTTAATTTAATGATTGTCTACGAATGAGTATTGATTATTTAGCTTAGTTTATGCTTTAATTTTAGAATTAATGGTTGCAAACGTTGATTCATGCCTTTGTGACTTAGTCTCTACTTGATAAAAAGGGACTTAGTATAGGATAACTTGGCTAAAAAGGAATTGGGCTAATTGAGGGTTTGAATAGCCTAATTAAAGGGTTAAACTAGAGATAGTGAGAACCCGACTTGAGCTCATATCAACTATTTTGTTTGATGCCCAATTGGACTTGAGAAAGCCAAACTGGCAAAATCACTCTTTGACCTAGAGGTATTGAGTGGGTAACATAGAGTTGAGAGCTATAATACACCTCAATCAACAAAATAAGTATTAACGTATTTAACCCATCAGCCGAACACCTAGGTCACAGTCACATCCCTAGGCTTTTTAACTATTTGGAAAAACACCAAAAATAATCATTCGTTTCTAGTTTCTTTCTTAGCTTACAATTGCTAGAGTAAAAATAGAAGTATAAATCAAAACCTTTTGTGGAAGTACAAATTTTGTTAATCCATTCACTTTCTTCAAGTGCATACTCCTAACACCTAGGTAAATCTTTTGGAAATCGACCCCGACTCTTGTTGGGTACTATTCTTACAACGACTGTTTTCACTCGCTATTGAGTGTGGATTGGACGTGGATCAATTTTTGGCGCCGTTGTCGGGGAGCTAAAATGGTGTTAGCTATATATTTGGGTTTATTTTTGGAATATCTTCTTTTCTTTCCGTGTTATTAACTTGTGTGAGAAATTTTAGGTACAGCCATGGAGGCATACCATGATCTCAGAAATGTGCCTTTGGGGGATGTGGACGGCGAGGATGAGCAAGTCAAAGAGGTACCTCTTGGGAGTGATTGAAGATATCTTTGTTCCTGTTGATAAATTTATTCTTCTGGTGGATTTTGTCATCCTAGATTGAGAGGTTAATTATGAAATGTCGATTATTCTTGAGAGACCTTTCCTTCTAACGGGAAGGCTCTTTGTGATGTTGAAGCTAGACACCTTCAGGGTTGGTGATGAAAGGTAGTATTCCATGTGTGTAAGTCTATGCGGCAACCAAATAGCAATGAGGTATATTCTTTTGTACACTTGGTGAACGATGTTATTGTTGATGAAACAAGTGCTACAATCAATGTTGGTGATATGTTGGAGGCCATCTTGCTTAACTTTGATGATGACGAGATGGATGGCTTCATGGAATGTGTGAACTCTTTACAGGAAATGGGGTCGTACAACTATGCACCCCGAAAATTGTCCTTAGATCTTGAAAATAGGACAACTCCTCCTACAAAGCCTTCTATTGAAGAGCCTCATACTTTGGAGTTGAAGCCATTGCCTCCACATCTTCGGTATGATTTCTTGGTCCTTGTTCTACTTTACCGATTATTCTTTCCTCTTGTTTGACTAACGTGCAGGTAGATTCCATATTGGTGGTGCTACAAAAGAGGAGAAGGCTATTGGTTGGACCTTGGAGGATAATCGGGAGATAAGCGCTGCCTTTTGCATGCATAAGATCAAGTTAGAGGATGGCGCCAAACCATCCATTGAACATCAAAAGAGACTCAATAAGGCTATGCAAGAAGTTGTCAAAAAGGAGATTATCAAGTGGTTGGATGCTGGGGTTGTCTACCCCATCTCTGATAGTTCGTGGACCTCTCCAGTTCAATGTGTCCCAAGGAAGGGAGGCATGACGGTGGTCACCAATGACAAGAATGAATTTATTCCTACAAGAACGATGACCGGTTGGAGGGTGTGTATGGACTATCGCAAGCTCATCAATGTCACAAGGAAGGATCACTTTCCACTTTCTTTTTTAGATCAAATGCTCGATAGATTGGCCGGCCGTGCTTTCTATTGCTTTCTTGATGGGTACTCGTGCTACAACCAAATTCTCATTGCTCCAAAATATTAAGAGAAAACAACCTTTACATATCTCTATGGCACTTTCGCTTTCAAGCGGCCGCCATTTGGTTTGTGCAATGCACCGACGACTTTTCAAAGGTGTATGACGGATATTTTCACGGACAAGGTGGAGGACTACCTTGACGTTTTCATGCATGACTTCTCAGTGGTTGGAGATTCTTTTGATGATTGTCTTGAAAATTTGGACAAAGTGTTGGCTAGATATGAAGAAACAATTTGGTGCTCAATTTAGAGAAATGCCATTTCATGGTCGAGGAAGGCATTATCCTTGGACACAAAATCTCAAGGAATGGAATTGAAATTGACAAAGAAAAGATTAAGGAAATTTCTAAACTTCCACCTCCAACTTTGGTGAAGGGTGTGCGGAGTTTCTTAGGCCTCGCGGGTTTTTACCGGCGCTTCATCAAAGATTTCTCTAAGGTGGTGAACCCGTTGTGAAAGCTTCTTGAGAAGGATGCTAAGTGATGAACCCGTTGTTCAAGCTTCTTGAGAAGATACTAAGTAACTTCAATGATGATTGCATGAGAGCTTTTGAATTGTTGAAGCTCAAGTTGACAACTACTTCCATCATCACCACTCCAAATTGAAGTGTGCCTTTTGAACTCATGTGTGATGCAAGTGACGTAGCGGTTGGGGCTGTTTTGGGGCGACACATAACCAAGATTTTTCATCTGGTTTACTATGCTAGTAAGACCATGAATAGTGCTCAAGTCAACTATACCGTTACGGAGAAAGAGCTCCTTGCTATTGTGCTTGCAATTGAGAAGTTCTGCTCGTACTTGATGCGTGCAAAAGCCATTGTCCATACGGATCATGCAGCGTTTCGTTATCATATGAGCAAAAAGGACTCCAAATCTCGGTTGATGAGATGGGTGCTATTGTTACAAGAATTTGATATTGACATCCAAGATATAAAAGGCAGTGAAAACCAAGTGGCGGACCACTTGTCTCGTTTGGAGGAGGAGAGGAGGCCACATGATGGTCTTAAAATCAATGAATCCTTCCCCGATGAGCAACTCTTGGCTATTTCAATGAAAGGGGTGCTATGGTTCGCGGATTTAGCAAATTCTCTTGTGTGTGGAATCATTCCGGAAGAGTTCTCTTCAAGCCAAAGGAAGAAGCTCAAATGGGATTGTCAATATTATTACTGGGATGAACCATACCTTTTCTGGATTTGTACGGATGGGGTGATTAGAAGATGTGTACTGAAAGAAGAGCAAGGTGAAATTCTTGGGGCTTGTCATTCTTCGCCATATGGTGGTCATCATGGTAGAGCAAGAACGGTGACCAAAGTGCTTAGTTGCGGTTTCTATTAGCCTACTCTTTACAAAGATGCTAATGAGTTTAGTGAAAAGATGTGATGAATTTCAACGGGCCGGTAGAATCTCGAAGAAAAATGAAATGCCTCTCACAACCATTTTGGAGATTGATATTTTCAATGTGTGGGGTATTGACTTCATGGTCCCTCTTGTGAGTTCTTGTGAAAACACCTACATTTTGATCGCGGTGGATTATGTGTCCAAATGGGTTGAGGTCGTTGCTTTACCCAACAATGAGGCGAGAAGTGTGGTGGCTTTCTTGAAGAAGAACATTTTCACAAAGTTTGGTACTCCACGTGCAATTATATGCGATGGGGGTCACATTTTTGCGACAAGGCGTTCGACACTTTACTTAGCAAGTATGGTGTTACTCACAAAGTCACGACTCCCTATCACTCACAAGCTAGTGGGCAAGTGGAAGTCTCCAACTGAGAGATAAAGAGTATATTGTCCAAAACGGTGAATGCTAATAGGACGGATTGGTCCAAGAAACTTGATGATGCATTGTGGGCTTATCGGACGATTTACAAAACACCTATCGGAATTTCGCCATACTGGTTGGTGTTAAAGCTTCTCATCTTTCGGTAGAGTAGGGCACAAGGCCATGTGGGCTGTAAAGAAGTTGAATCTTTATTGGGATGTAACCGATAACTTGAGGGTTGCACATTTGATTGAATTTGATGAGTTCCGATACCATGCTTATGCAAGTTCGTCCTTGTACAAACAAAAGATGAAATATCTTCATGACAAATACATTTGGAACAAAGATTTTAAGGTGGGCGATCTTGTATTGTTGTTTAACTCAAGGTTGAGGATGTTTCCCGGGAAGCTAAAATCTAAATGGAGTGGTCCTTTTGAAGTTGTGGGTATGACACTATTACAACCCATATCCACACGTGTTAGTTCATGCCATATATTATTTAACATAAATCCAAGAAGTAATTATCTTTGAGATGATAAGAAGTTAATTCTATTGGTCTTAAGTGATATAAGGGTGTACAAGGGTGATTAACAAGTATTAGGAGTTAAACAAATCAAGGATGTTGTAACTCATATTTTCGGGTAAACCTAGAGGTGCTTAATACACTCGAGGTTTTTCTTAAGGTATTTGAATCATATAATATTCATATCATAAGTCTTGAAGTGAAACGAGTTATGAAATAAAAGTCGACAAAAGCTGTCGCAACTTAGGTTCATAATTTTACTTAAACATTAGGTCAAATGTTTCTAAGCTTTTCTCCCAATTTACAAGGAATTATGGGGTGATCTACCTACCAAATTAAATATCTATGAGTCTAGTTTTAAACTCATTAAACCTTTTGTCAATACGATCTCGGAGTATAGAGATAATTGTATTTCCGCAGACCTGCGCAGATTGGTAGGTGACAAGTAGGTGCATCACCTACTTGCCAAAATTAGAGGACAAAATTAAAAGTCCCAAAGTCGGCCAAGAGAGGACTTTTAAGGGATTATAAACTCAGTTATTTCACCCTTATTTCAGACCTTCACAACCAAATTGAACCCCTGCAACCCCTCCCCAAAAATCCCACACAAACCCTAATCGATTTTCCCTCTCTTGCAAGTTCTAATTGGGGGTGAAACCTTGAGTTTGAAGAACCAAGGAAAGGGCTGAGTTATCCAACAATTAAGGTAAGTTTACTGCTCTCTTTCATACATTTTGTCTCCTGCGAATTCATGGTAATTCGTTCTATACATGTAAGAACTCACGGG
>MCJB01015463.1:98852-138874 GCA_002018475.1 Nicotiana obtusifolia | reverse complement strand
GGGACGGTGATCGGAAGCCGTGAGTTCGAGATATTCACTTGTAGCGGACTGTTTTATGGACTGTTTTGTGTTGCTGATTGGGCTGCATGTTTTACTACTGTTTTGTGGAGTTTTGGAGGAATAAGGGTGTGGAGAAACACCATATAGATTTAGGGTTGTGGGCTGATAGTTCTTCGTAACATTTCCGGGTCGTTTGACACGACTACGGTGGCCATCGTATGTATGAAGTGATTAGCTTGTGCCTGGATTGTTTTAGGAGGCTCAATATGATTATTATTGATGTTGTTTAGGCTGTTTGGTGATTGTTTTGAATTGTGTGAAGTCATATATATAGGGGAGGTGCTATCCATTTCATCGTACAACAGTTGTGGTCGATACATAATAGTTATGACGCTTAAATGATAACGATAGTATCGTTTTTCTTATTGTAGACTAAGGCGTTGTGATAGTTGCATAGCTTGAGATTGGGGCAGTATATACAAGGTATGTGAGGCTCTCCCTTTCCTTCTTTTGCACGACTCCGATGGTACATGATGTAATGAACGAGCTTCCAAAGAAACTCTACTCTTAGAAGCTAGCAGTACTTACATTGTTTCCCCTCTTATGGAACGATTGATGTTGATGTTGCTTCTCTTGTTCTTATGCTATCAATGTTGTTGGTACTTCCTGATTCTTATAAGGTTCATGGTGAAGAGTTAGTCCTATGACGTGTACAGAGGATACCAACCTTACGTCACTCCAAAAGGCTTAGAACGTATTTTCATGAGTCGTGCATGCATTATATATATGTATCTATTTTACTCTACCGAGCCGCGCTATAGTCGGCCGGGTACGGCACCTATTGTGCAACTACTGATCAGTTGGGTTTTACCGAGCTCCATGTGACCGGGTACGGTTCTACCGAGCCTTATGATGGCCAGGTACGTTTTTACCAAGCCTATTACGGCCGGGTACGATATGATGATGATCATGCCCACAGAGGCGTATGTTTTAAAAGTTTATGTATATATACATATGTATCATGCATTTCATGTCAGTAGCCCTCAGAGGTACCCAGATGTTACAGGTTGTATATTCTCTATCCCCGCTTACATTACTGTTCGTACTTATGGTTCCCTGCCTTACATACTCAGTACTTTATTCGTACTGACGTCCTTTTATTTGTGGACGCTGCATGTCGTGCTGCAGGTCCTGATAGACAGGCAGGTGCAGCTCCCCCACCACAGTAGGCTGTCTAGTTCAGCGGTGATTGGCGTAATCCCTTCTCCGGACTTGTCGTGGTCTGGGTATGCATTTTTTGTTATAGACATTATGGGTGTGTCGGGACCCTGTTCCGGCTATGTTGCAGTACTTATGTTCCTTTAGAGGCTCATAGGCAGGTGTCGACTCATGTATAGTTTGGTATGCCTTGTTGCCTGGTTTTTGTTGTATAGTCTTTCATGGTAGCGTGGTAGCTCGTACCTTATATATAGTTTCTTGATTGTCTGGCCATCCCATGTTATGTATGTTCATGCCATTATATTTTATTGTTGGTTGTCCATGATCCATGTATACCATTTATATTGATCTCGTCAGCCCTAAAAGATAATAAAGAAAGTTAGATAAAATGTACGTTGGTGCTTGACAAGTATGGTCGGGTGCTAGTCATGGCCCTCCAGTTTGGGTCGTGACAAACTTGGTATCAGAGCCAGTCTGTCCTAGGGATTGTCTATGAGCCGTGTCTAGTAGAGTCTTGATTATGGATGTGTAGCGCGCCACATTTATAATCAGGAGGCTACATGACATCTAGGGTTGTTACCTTCTTCCTAAATCTAGATCGTGCGTAGAGTTGAGTCGTAAGTGTTCGTGTCTAATATTCACCTTGTTTTCTTCCGGCGATGCCTTCGACTAGGAAGCAAACAATTAGAGCGAGATGTCGTCTCATACTTCATCTAGTCCGTCTCCTACAGAGGATATTAGGAGGCACCCAGCACCTCTAGTTCCTCCGTCCGGCACTACAGACCAGGATATGCGGAGTGCTTTGCAGTTATTGACTAGCTTGCTAGCTGCTCAGGCTCAGAGGCAGAATACAGGTGCTGCTGATAAACCAGTTAGTACGAGAGTTCATGATTTTATTAATTTAGACCCTCCAGTGTTTACCGGATCAGACCCCAAGGAGGACCCGTAGACTTTTATTGATCGGGTTTTTCGTACACTACAGGTTATGCATGTTAGTGATACAGAGGTAGTAGAGTTGGCTTCTTATCGGCTACGGGATTTAGCGGTTCTCTGGTATGATAGTTGGGAGAGATCTAGGGGTTCGAACGCTCTTCCAGCTGTGTGGAAGGAATTTTCTGAGGCCTTTCTTCGTCACTACTTGCCAGTTGAGATACGACGAGCTAGAGCTGATAAGTTCTTGAACCTTAGACAAGGTAATATGAGTGTGCGAGAGTATAATATGCAGTTTGATTCTTTAGCAAGGTATGCTCCCCATATGGTGGCCGAGATGAGTGATAGGGTTCATTTGTTCGTCAACGGGTTGGGACCACATCTGATAAATGAGTGCACGACAGCCTCCTTGGTAGAGGGCATGGATATTTCCCGTATTCAGGCTTATGCCCAGACCCTAGAGGATCGTAAGCGCCAGCACAGGGCAGATAGGGAGCAGGATTGGGGTCAGTATAAGAGGGCAAGATTTGCAAGGTATTCTGATGACTTCAGAGGCAGCGTCAAGCCCCAGTCTTCGAGGAGTTCTGCGCCACCTGTAGCTAGTGCTCCTCCACAGTTTCAGAGACCTCGATATGATCGATTTACCTATTCTGGTCCAGGTCAGAATTCGCGGGAATCAGGCTCGCAACATCACAGGGATACTAGTCAGACGAGACCCCCAACACCACGTTGTGATCAGTGCGGCAAAGCCCACTTTGGACTGTGCCGTCGAGGTTCTGATGCATGTTATTCTTGCGGACAGCCTGGCCATATGATGCAGGATTGTCCTAACAGAGGAGGTGATGGTATGGCTCAGCCGACTGGATCTGTGTCTGGTTCTTCCTCATCAGTTCAACCTCCAGCACGGGGTTTTCAGCAGTCGACAGGTCGTGGTAGAGGTAGAGGTGCAATGCCGAGTTCGAGTGGTGCTCAAAATCGAACCTATGCTCTAGTAGGTCGACAGGATCTCGAGTCGTCTCCAGATGTTTTTACAGGTATATTGTCTGTGTTTTCTTATGATGTATATGCGCTGATTGATCCAGGATCTACATTATCGTATGTTACACCCTTTGTGGCTAATAAGTTCGGGATTGAACCTGAATTGATAAGTAAACCCCTTGCGGTATCTACTCCAATAGGAGATTCTGTGATTGCTAGAAGGGTATATAGAGGTTGCACTGTGACGATTTGTAGTCGTCAAACCTCGACAAATTTATTTGAGTCAGAAATGGTTGATTTTGATGTGATAATAGGAATGGACTGGTTGGCCTCATGCTATGCAAATGTTGACTGTCGTACGAAGATGGTTAGGTTTCAATTTCCTGGTGAACCCATCATTGAATGGAAGGGGAACATTGCTACACCAAAAGGTAGGTTTATTTCCTATCTTAAGGCAAGGAAAAGGATCTCAAAAGGTTATATTATCATCTTGTTCGCATTAGGGATGCGAAGGCGAAGCCGCCTACTCTACAATCAATCCCCGTGGTCAATAAATTTCCAGATGTTTTCCCAAATGAACTCCCAGGCCTTCCTCCTGAAAGGGAGATTGAGTTTAGCATTGATGTGTTGCCTGAGACTCAACCGATCTCTATCCCTCCATACAGAATGGCCCCGACAGAGTTGCGAGAGTTGAAGGCGCAGTTGAAGGACTTGCTGGATAAGGGCTTCATTAGGCCTAGCACTTCACCTTAGGGTGCACCAGTCCTATTCGTGCGAAAGAAAGATGGGTCGTTACGGATGTGTATCGACTATCGACAGATGAATAAGTTTACTATAAAGAACAAGTATCCACTTCCAAGAATTGACGACCTTTTTGACCAACTCCAGGGTGCCAAGTATTTCTCCAAGATTGACTTATGTTCAGGGTATCAGCAGGTGAGGGTTAAGGAGAAGGATATTCCAAAGACGGCCTTCCGGACAAGATATGGGCACTTTGAGTTCTTGGTGATGTCGTTCGGGCTAACAAATGCCCCAACAGTTTTTATGGATCTCATTAATACTGTGTTCAGGCCCTATCTTGATGTGTTCATGATTGTATTCATTGATAACATTCTGGTGTATTCCCGTTCGGAGGCAGAACCAGCGAGCCACTTGTAGATAGTATTAGAGATGCTTCAGGATCATAAGTTATATGCTAAGCTCTCCAAATGTTAATTGTGGCTGAACTCAGTAGCATTCCTTGGCCATGTGATATTTGACGAGGGTATTAGTGTCGACAGTCAGAAGATCGATGCAGTGAAGAATTGGCCGAGAACTACAACACCATCAGAAGTCCGTAGCTTCCTGGGGCTAGAAGGATATTATAGGCGGTTTGTAGAAGGGTTTTCCTCTATATCAGCACCATTGACTAAGTTAACACAGAAAGCTACCAAGTTCCAATGGTCTGACGCTTGTTAACGTAGTTTTCAGGAGCTAAAAAATCGACTGACATCCGCCCCAGTGCTCACTCTTCCCAAAGGAACAGAAGTTTATGTGGTATATTGTGATGCCTCAGGTATAGGTTTGGGGTGCGTATTGATGCAGCATGGGAAGGTGATTGCTTATGCATCAAGACAATTGAAGAAGCATGAAAAGAATTATCCAACCCATGATTTGGAATTGGCTGCAGTAATATATGCTTTGAAGATATGGCGGCACTACTTATACGGCGTCCATGTTGACATCTACACAGATCACAAGAGTTTACAATACATCTTCAATCAGAAGGAGTTGAACTTGAGGCAGCCTAGGTGGCTCGAATTACTGGAAGACTACGACGTCGAGATATTGTATCATCCCGGTAAGGCCAATGTTGTGACAGACGCTCTCAGCCGTAAGTCAATGGGAAGCTTAGTATGCATTGAAAGCAGGTAGATGGGGGTTGACTAAAGAGCTTCATCAGCTAGCCAATATGAGAATCAGATTATTAGACTCTGATGACGGAGGTGTTACTGTACATAATACATCAGAATCATCTTTGGTAGCCGAGGTAAAAGCACGGCAATATGAAGATCCTATCTTAGTACGATTGAGAGAGAGCATTCAGCAGTGTAAAATTACGGCTTTTGAGATTGGAGGAGATGGGATATTGAGATACCAGGGCCGATTAGGTGTGCCTAATGTGGCAGGGTTGCGAGAGAAGATTATGAATGAGATTCATCAATCCCGATATTCCATCCATCCCGGCTCGACAAAGATGTATCATGATGTCAAAGAGCAGTATTGGTGGGGTAGCATGAAGAAGTCTATTGCAGAATTTGCAGCCCAGTGTCCCAATTGTCAACAAGTAAAGATAGAGCATCAAAAATCCGATGGATTGCTTCAAAATATAGAGATTCCGACCTGGAAATGGGAGGTGATTAATATGGACTTCATTATTGGATTCCCTCACTCTTATCATAAGTTTGACTCCATCTGGGTGATAATTGATTGACTTACAAAATGTGCCCATTTTCTACCAGTTAAAACAACTTACACGGCTGAAGATTACGCGAAGTTGTATATCAAGGAGATTGTTAGGCTTCATGGTGTGCCGGTATCTATTATATCAGACCGAGGAGCTCAATTTACGACTAACTTTTGGAGTGTCTTTTCAGAAGGGTTTAGGCACACAAGTGAATCTCAGCACTGCATTTCATCCGCAGACTGACGGACAAGCTGAACGTACCATTCAGACACTGGAAGATATGCTACGAGCATGTGTTCTAGATTTTAAGGAAAATTGGGATGACCATCTTCCACTCATAGAATTCGCCTACAATAATAGCTACCATTCCAGTATTAAAATGGCCCCATACGAGGCACTATACGGGAGGAGATGTAGATCACCAGTTGGATGGTTCGAAGTCGGTGAAACAGAATTATATGGACTAGATTTGATTCACCAAGCCATTGAGAAGGTGAAGGTGATACAGAAACGATTGAGGACGGCACAAAGCAGGAAAAAGTCTTATTCCAATGTCCGACGTCGTGATCTGGAGTTTGAGGTTGGTGATTGGGTTTTCCTGAGGATCTCACCAATGAAGGGTGTTATGCGTTTTGGGAAGAAAGGTAAGCTGAGTCCAAGGTATATCGGTCCGTATAAAATTCTTCGACGAATTGGACACGTTGCTTATGAGTTAGAATTTCCATCCGAATTGAAAATTGTCCATCCGATATTTCCATGTATCTATGTTGAGGAAATGTATTGGAGACCCTTCTCGAGTCATCCCTATCAAAGATGTACAAGTTACGGAGGATCTATCATATGAAGAACTGCCAGTGGCTATATTAGATCGACAAGTCCGCAAGCTGAGAACAAAAGATGTAGCTTCCGTCAAAGTATTGTGGAGGAACAAGAATATGGAAGAAATGACATGGGATGCAGAAGAGGAGATGAAGTCTAAATACCCTTACCTGTTCCAGAATAAAGATAACGAGAATGCTAGGGGAACACTGGATGCATTAGAAGATGGAACAGCTCTATGAGGTAAGCAATAGCTTGAGAATACTCTTCCTAAATACAAAATGGTGATATGCAGATAATGTACATATCCATAAATTTGCATACTCTTGTAAGGCCATACGTTTAGTTAACTGCTCGCAAGTTCGTCATCTATTTATGAGAGAAACTCGGCCAGAATCCACGATTATTTAAACTCCCCATGAACCCTTACATTCGAGGACGAATGTTCCTAGGAGGGGAGGGTGTTACAACTCATATCCACACGTGTTAGTTCATGCCATATGTTATTTAACATAAATCCAAGAAGTAATTATCTTTGAGATGATAAGAAGTTAATTCTATTGGTCTTAAGTGATATAAGGGTGTACAAGGGTGATTAACAAGTATTAGGAGTTAAACGAATCAAGGATGTTGTAACTCATATTTTCGGGTAAACCTAGAGGTTCTTAATACACTCAAGAGGTATTTATTAAGGTTTGAATCATATAATATCCATATCATAAGTCTTGAATTCAAACGAGTTATGAAACAAAAGTCGAGAAAGGTTGTCGCAACTTAGGTTTATAATTTTACTTAAACATTAGGTCAAATGTATCTAAGCTTTTCTCCCAATTTACAAGGAATTACGAGGTGCTCTACCTACCAAATTAAAGATCTATGAGTCTAGTTTCTAACTCATTAAACCATTTTTCAATACGATCTCAGAGTATAGAGATAATTGTATTTCCGCAGACCTGCACAGATTGGTAGGTGACAAGTAGGTGCATCACCTACTTGCCAAAATTAGAGGACAAAAGTAAAAGTCCCAAAGTCGGCCAGGAGAGGACTTTTAAGGGATTATAAACTCAGTTATTTCACCCTTATTTCAGACCTTCACAACCAAATTGAACCCCTGCAACCTCTCCCCAAAAATCCCACACAAACCCTAATCGCTTTTCCCTCTCTTGCAAGTTCTAATTGGGGGTGAAACCTTGAGTTTGAAGAACCAAGGAAAGGGCTGAGTTATCCAACAATTAAGGTAAGTTTACTGCTCTCTTTCATACATTTTGTCTCCTGAGAATTCATGGTAATTCGTTCTATACATGTAAGAACTCACGGGACGGTGATCGGAAGCCGTGAGTTCGAGATATTCACTTGTAGCGGACTGTTTTATGGACTGTTTTGTGTTGCTGATTGGGGTGCGTGTTTTACTACTATTTTGTGGAGTTTTGGAGGAATAAGGGTGTGTAGAAACACCATATAGATTTAGGGTTGTGGGCTGATAGTTCTTCATAACATTTCCAGGTCGTTTGACACGACTATGGTGGCCATCGTATGTATAAAGTGATTAGCTTGTGCGTGGACTGTTTTGGGAGACTCAATATGATTATTATTGATGTTTTTTGGGCTGTTTGGTGATTTTTTTGAATTGTGTGAAGTCATATATATAGGGGAGGTGCTGTCCATTTCATCGTACAACAGTTGTGGTCGATACATAATAGTTATGACGCTTAAATGATAACGATAGTATCGTTTTTCTTATTGTAGACTAAGGCGTTGTGATAGTTGCATAGCTTGAGATTGGGGCAGTATATACAAGGTATGTGAGGCTCTCCCTTTCCTACTTTTGCACGACTCCGATGGTACATGATGTAATGAACGAGCTTCCAAAGAAACTCTACTCTTAGAAGCTAGCAGTACTTACATTGTTTCCCCTCTTATGGAACGATTGACGTTGATGTTGCTTCTCTTGTTCTTATGATATCAATGTTGTTGGTACTTCCTGATTCTTATAAGGTTCATGGTGAAGAGTTAGTCCTATGACGTGTACAGAGGATACCAACCTTACGTCACTCTAAAAGGCTTAGAACGTATTTTCATGAGTCGAGCATGCATTATATATATGTATCTATTTTACTCTACCGAGCCGCGCTATAGTCGGCCGGGTACGACACCTATTGTGCAACTACTGATCAGTTGGATTTTACCGAGCTCCATATGGCCGGGTACAATTCTACCGAGCCTTATGGTGGCCGGGTACGTTTTTACCGAGCCTATTACGGCCGGGTACGATATGATGATGATGATGCCTACAGAGGTGTATTTTTTAAAATTTTATGTATATATACATATGTATCATGCATTTCATGTCAGTAGCCCTCAGAGGTACCCAGATGTTACAGGTTGTATATTCTCTATCCCCTCTTACATTACTGTTCGTACTTATGGTTCCCTGCCTTACATATTCAGTACTTTATTCGTACTGACGTCCTTTTATTTGTGGATGCTGCATGTCGTGCTGCAGGTCCTGATAGACAGTCAGGTGCAGCTCCCCCACTACAGTAGGCTGTCCAGTTCAGCGGTGATTGGCGAGATCCCTTCTCCGGACTTGTCGTGGTCTGGGTATGCAATTTTTGTTATTGACATTATGGGTATGTCGGGACCCTGTTCCGGCTATGTTGTAGGGCTTATGTTCCTTTAGAGGCTCATAGGCAAGTGTCGACTCATGTATAGTTTGGTATGCCTTGTTGGCTGGTTTTTGTTGTATAATCTTTCATGGTAGCGTGGTAGCTCGTACCTTATATATAGTTTCTTGATTGTCTGGTCATCCCGTTATGTATGTTCATGCCATTATATTTTATTGTTGGTTGTCCATGATCCATGTCTACCATTTATATTGATCTCGTCAGTCTTAAAAGATAATAAAGAAGGTTAGATAAAATGTACGTTGGTGCTCGGTAAGTATGGTGGGGTGCTAGTCATGGCCCTCCAATTTGGGTCGTGACAGACACCTTTTGGTGCATTATACTTGAAGAACAAAAACAATGAAGTATTCCGAGTCAATGGTCCCTGAGTGGAGTACTACTTGGGCAAGTTTGGAGATAAGCCATATGGTGGCGGTCATTTACTTCATTTGAGGATTTTCTGCATTGTGTCGCGACGTTAAATCAGACGCTTCTTGGAAGGCAACCCATGTTTCTTTTCCTTTTTCTTTTGTAGTTAGGTGTTATTTTTGTTCCAACTTAATTTGAGGTGTGCTACAGGGATGAGTGTGACTTACACGAAAGGTGGACAAAAATATGGCTAAGTATTCAAAAAATATGCGGACTGCACATTTCTATATGCCATAGTAGAAGAGCTTTGTGGTCGCACATTTCTGTTGCGTACCGCACATTTGAAATGTAAAGATATCAACTCTCTGAAGTTTAAACTTATCATTGTGGAGTTCGATATGCGATCGCACGTGAAATCTACGGCCGCACCTTAAAATGTGCGGACCGCAAATGGAGTTATGAGATGAGGCCCCCAGGTGAAAGAGTTTGGACTGCACATGAAAATGTGCGGCCGCACTTACCCTTCTTCCCCTTCTCAAAAATTTGGTATAAATAGAACTGTAGGCTTTGTTTTACACTTTTCCCTCTTTGAACAAAACACTGTTGCTCTGTTAGTTTTCTTGGAGATTTCAACTGTCCACACACATAGCCTCGATTAGTCACTCATTGCACTCACTCTATCTAGTATGCTTCAATTTCATGTTAACTTTTTGTGTTAGTTTAATTGGTAGATTTTTAGTTCCTTTTAGGCCATCTATTATTAGAGTTTCATTATGTGTATATGTGGGGTAGATCTAAACTGGGTTAACTTGATACATGCTCTATGGGGACTGGGTTAGTGAAATTTCATGCTTTTACAATGTTACCATGCCTATTGTGCAAGAAATTGATACAAATTTTTTGAAAAAAAAAAATTGACTGCCCGTAATTTTCTGAACTCTGCGGACGCACTAAAATTTTGCAGTGGAATTTTTTGAACTTATAAGAGATAGGAATCTGTGGCCGCACTTCAAATTGTGCAGATCGCAGATTTTATCTTGCGGCCATAGAATAGGCTTTCCTCTGTTATCATTGAGCACGCACTTCGAGACTCCAATATGCGGCCGCAAGTCAAATTGTGCGGATCACAGAAATCCTCTTGCAGTTGCAGATTGACCATATCTCTGTCATCAGAGTGGTCACATATTTAGGCCTCAGAAGTGTGGCCACAATCATAAATGTGCGGACCGCACTTCCCTTCTGCATCCACACAACAAAAATGCAGACTGCGGTTCCTCATCTGCGGCCGCAGTAAAATTGTGTGGACCGCAGATGCCTTTTTCTGCATGCATGACTCAATTGTACAACCCTGCTATGTCCTATAGTTTCTCCTTTATGTCTCCTGTATGTGTTTGAATATCGAATTGCAACTAGCAATCTCTTCTGCTTGATATAGACAATGGTTCGATTAAGAGGACGAGGCGACACTTCAAAAGAGCGAGGTGAATCTTCTCGAGGTCAAGGAAAAAGTGCCTTGCCCCTTGGTTAACCAAAGGCGATAAGAAAGAAAGCGACACCCGGCAGAGGGAGAGGTTCAAACCTTTCTGAGTCTAGCTCATATGTCTCGTCTAGGAAAGCGTCAGAGGACAACTCAGCCTCTGTTCAAGAGGAGCAGCCGGCCACACAGTCGAGGCGCAGGGGAGATAACAGTTCACGGACGACCGTCTTCATCTTACAGCACTTCCAGCGGATTGGAGAGTGCTAGTCATACTTCTGAGCCATCGGCTACACCAGTCCCTGAGGCATATGTTACACATGATAGCCCCGATGATAGTAGAGGGGGAGATGCTACAGCTACAGGGCTTGAAAGATCAAAGAAGAAAGAGGTTTGGGAGGATAGCTTTGTCAGCTTGGCCGCCTTCACCAGTTTCTAGATGTGGTGCCCAGTGAAGTCGCTAACTCTTGGCTGATAGTTTCTGTTGAAGGATTTGGAGAAGTACAACCCAGCTATATTGAGACGGTTCAAGGCACGAAAGGGGTGGATGTGGTTCACCCAGAGGGTGGAGGATGCAAACGAATACCTCGTCCGTGAATTCTTTGCCAATGTGGCTCATATAAAGAAAGGGACGAAGATGACCAAAGTACGCAACTTCAAAGTGAGGTTTGATCAGCATACATTAAACACGTACTTGGGCTTTGAGGATGTTGAGCCGAAGGAGTATTTGGAGAAGTGCACATTGAAGAAGGAAGTTCGTCCTTCACTAGCTGAAATTCTAGCACCACCAGGCCACCACCACCATGGATTGCCACTGGGGTTCCCATTCAGTGAAACACTTTGAGCTTTGTGGCAAATGAGTGGCATACCTTTGCTTGTAGCAGGTTGGATCCATGCCAGAACGAGACTCGCCTTTCTCTTGCTCGGGCAGTTCTAGTGGCTTCTATTATAGCCGGGTACCCAATCAATGTGGGTGTTGTGATGTTAGCCAATATCACATTGATAGCACGGGAGGATAGCTCAGCCTACCCTTATCCCAACACTATTACAGAATATCTCGCTGATGCAAAGGTAGAGCCGATGGAATTTGACACTAAGGTGAAGGTAAAGAAGCCTTTCGATTGGTATTCATTTATGGATGCGAGCAACCCGAAGAAGAAAGCCCAGCCTTCTACCACCACAGGCTAGTCTGATGAGCCAATAGTGGTAGCTTCTGAGGCAGTTGATCTTCCATCCACCGATGCTGAGCCATCTACCAATGCCATAGCTATGGCTCTGCCATCATCCACAGCTCCTACTACAGCTCCTGCCACAGCTCTGAGGCCAGTGCCCATGCCCACTGCCCCACTATCTGCACTGTGAGTCTCCTAGAGAATGGCGAGTTCAACAACTGGATGCAGATAGCTACTGCAAAGTTGTCTGACTTGTCCAGTATTGTTGCAGCAAAGTCCATTTCACAGGCATCATAGGTCCATTTTGACATTGAGGTGACACTGAAGAAGATTCTGGAGAACCAGAATACTATCATTGCCACCTTGGTACAACATGGGCCAGTTATTGAAGAGCTGGGAAAGGAAGTGAAGAATATGAGAAAGTCCTAGGTCACTAAGAAATCAGTGGACAAGCTCCGGAAGGAGGTGACCAAAATTGCTACTGCCGGAGACCTTCCCTTTGATATGCTGCTTGACCCGCACCCGTCTACACTAGATCCTTCGGCACCATCTGCACCGGTAGCACCAGCTGGCCAATCTAACGAGCCAGACCTTGCTGCCGACAATGCTGAGGCAGTGCATGAGATGTTCGCCAACCCAACCATACCTAGATATGATGATGATGAGATTCAGTTGGCAGATCCTGAGGGAGCTGACATTGTTGGGGATACTGAGATGTCCAAGGATCCATAGGAAGTTTTTTTTTACCCTCTCCTCTTTTACTCTCATTTTGCTAAGCATTAGGGACAATGCTTACTTTTATTTGGGGGGTGGAGTTTATTTGACACATTGGTACACTTTGATACATTTGGTCTGTAATAATTTTATGATATTCTTCCTTTTCTTATTTGTATTTATCTATCTTCTCTCTCTCTTATTATCTATGTTCATTCTATCTTTAGTAGTTTTTGCTCATTAGTTTCTTTATCTTTGTTTTTGCTTATTAGCTTCTTTATCTTTTCCATCTTAGTTCTTGTTTTGTCAAGTAGCTTCTTTTTATTCTTTTGTAGATAATATGCCTTTGTTTTTCTTAACGCCACGGTTCTTTCCAAATGTAGTTGTTGTGTGAACCGGGTGACTCGTCCCAACGATGGATGGCGTGACAACCTTCTTAAGGAAATGGATCCGTTTTTGTGTTTAGGTAATATAGTAGTAGTAATGAATAAAAAGACCTAATCAAGTCTTGCTCAAAGATTCAACCATTCTTCAATTGGTACCAATACGCTTAATTATGTGCTTATGGTTAGAAATAAGGTTTTTGAAAGAAATAGCTCTAGGTAGTGACGTTGTGACTCTTGAGTTGACTTTGGCAATCATCGAGTGGTTTAATTGGACCATAGTGATCATTAAACTTGAATCTGGTCGTTGTGGGCCATCGACTCTATCCTCTTTTACAATCTAGTTGCGTGAGGGGTGAGATGAATTGCTGCTAGTCCAAGTATCCATGCGAAGGGTATAGAACTTTCCCCTAATGTGTTTCAAGGTGAAATCATAAGTTTTTCTTGGTTTAAGAAGTGATTTTAGGCTTTCCTTGGCCTGTTTGAGCTTTCTATTGCCAACCAATGTCGCTATGCCTAGTCAACCCCTTTGAGCCTCTAGCCTTTCTCATTTGATAACCATGTTATAAGCCTTTACTCATTTTGTCGTGACCCTCTCTTGGAACCCGGACTTTCCTTAACACTCTTGTGAAACAAGTGGCTTAAAACATAAGTTTGGGGGAGAGATGAGGAACTTGAAAAAGGTATCAAGGCACAAAAAGAGAAAAAAATTCTCTATATGAAAAAAGAAGACAAGAAAAGAAAAAGAACAAAAAAAGAAAAGAAAAATGCAAAAAGCTAATAAGTGAAAGGGTTGATGGATTCAAAAAAAGAGGTAATGATTCCATTAAGCGATCAAAAAGGGAGAAAAAGAATTAAATGAACAAGAAAGAGTGATGTTAAGTCTCTCTAGTCCCCAATGAAAAGAAAATGTCTCTAAGAATTGGTACTTGTGAGCCGAAAAACGAAAATGTGGAGTGCTTAAGGAAAGATGTTACTACTTACCCATATGTATCCTACCCTAATCCAAAAGCATTCATACAATCCAAAAGAAGTCCTACTTGATTTTCGACCGAGTGAACTTCCATTAGTGGCGATCTACATGAGGGGCAAGCCTATGGTACTTGAAGCCATAATTGTGACATTCTCTTGTGAGACACTAGTGAACCTTTCATGAATCCTAAGATTGAGTGCTAATTTCCTAAGTGAGCTTGGCAAATGGAAAGTAGAGGAGGAAGAGTTTGCAGTCCACCCTGACCTACATGATAGAACAAGAGTCCTTCATGAGTAAAGTCAATTCTTGAAGCTCAATGGTCACGTTAGAACTATATGTGCAAGAAAATTTGACTTGTCACCTTATTGATAATTCATGAGTAGTGTGGGTAATTGTTGGTCCCAACTGATGTGTGAATGGCTCACCTTTGACTCGCTGAAATGACCCTTAACTCTAGAAGGTGAGAACTAATTTATTGATATATATATATATATATATATAGGGTTGTTGATTTCTATTCATTTGTCATGCTTCAATTATGGTTGGTAGTTGCAAACATTAACAAGTGCCATTTTACTTTATCTTTCACTTGAAAAATTGGGTAAGGGTTTGGTATAATGAATACCAAGAACTTGAGGCTTTAAACCTTATTTAATAGAATCACTTAGGAATATGTGGGTTCTACTTGACATAAATTGGTTGATGTTAATTATAACTCTTTTATATTTGCAAAAAACATAAAGAGGAAATATTACATAACTATTGAAAAATATTGGGTAGTCATTTAGAAACCATTTGCATATCAAAGGACTTCCCATTATAAATATATCATATTAACACTGATAGCATTACATTCCATAGACGGGGACACAACCTTTGTTCCTTAATCCAATTAATCAATATTCTTAACAAAATAGCTTCTCTTTATAATTCACAATTATCAAACTCTTTTTAAACAAACGGAGTACAATTACGGCCTTAGTCAAGTGATAAACTATTCAAGTAACTTTTTCACTCCTATTCCATGTGGGATTTGACCCCAATCTAGTTGGGGTATTATATTTGACAGCGACTGCTTTTACATCATTTATATATGTGTAATTTGAGTGTATCAAATTTTTGGCATCGTTGCCGGAGAATACGATTTTGAAATTACTAACTAGTGTGTGCTTTACTTTATGTCCTTTTCTATTCCATCACACTTTTCTTGTTTTGTTTGGTGTAACTAGGCAAGCATGGGAGATCCGATAAAAGTTTTTGCAGATATGGATGAGTATATTGATGATTGAAATGTCATTGTCCCTCCTATATTTGACGCGGCTACCCTCAAAGTGGAACATATTCTATACCTAATGCTAAAAGCGAAGGGGTTCTTCCAAAATTCCACCGACGATGATCCAACACAACACCTCAAAATATTTGTGGGTGTGTGTGCAATTCATAAGAAAAATCATGATACGGATGATGCCCAAAGGTTGAGGGTGTTCAAACACTCTTTAGCCGGAGAGGCAAGCCAATAGATTCATAGTCTACCTCCTAACCCCATCCACACTTGGACCGGACATGTGCATTTCTTCCTAGGGAAATGATTTCCACAAAGTAAGAAGTCCGAACTTTGGGAAAAAATTTGCTTCTTCAATCAATTACCGAGGGAACAACTACATGAAGCATGGGTTAGATTCAAGCAGTAATTGGTGAGATTACCGAACCATGGGTTTCCGGAGGGAGACAATTTAAATTTCAGTTCAAAAGTAAATCTACGAGCACAAGAGTATGAAGGTAAGTAACTGGGGATAATTATAGGCAAGCAAGAACATCAAAAATTCTGTCGGGTATATGATGTAATAAGCTCGCAGCTTTACAAGAGTCAAAGGGTCTCCCCTATGTACTAAAACGAAAGACTAGCTGAGGAAATAAGGAAAAAGGCTTCAACCTAAGCATGGTGACCTGAAGAGGAAATGATCTTGCAACAACAGTCTCACTACAACATTGTATGCACTCTAAAATAAATGTGGGACCTATCATGGCTAATAAACGGGAAGTAAAAATCAAAAGTGATATTTGAGATCATATGAGTTACAAGAAATTCCAGTATTCATGGGCACTAAGATGAAGCATTCATGCAGCAAGTGGCAGAACGACTAGAAAAAGTAATTTCTTATGTTTAAAGGCAAATGAGAAGGAACTAAAGGTAATCTATGGTGCTAGAGAGTTAAAGGAAGGTTGCGAGTAGTATGAATAGATATGTGTAGGTCGTAAGCTAAAGCATGGTAGAGCGACAAGGTTTTAGGTATACAAGAGTAAGGATGAGAAAAGGTGAGTGAGAAGGTGACAAGAATAGGTAACGCCTCGGGATTAAGGCCATCAAAACAAGAGAGCTGATGGTTTTCATAAGTTATAGAAAGCTCGGTATAGCTTGAATTAACTCGGACGAGTCTAAGACTAGAACAGTTAGAAGAGATGGAATATTGCCCTGGTAGTAGAATAAAGGTGTAATTGTGATGGATAAGATGATGCCGCGTAGGCCTTTGATTGAGTAATGATTTAAAGAAAAGGTATTGCATGAATTGCACGGGAGTAGAATAATCTCGATAAGATGAATCACATTGAGATGCTATGAAATATAGTTATTGAAGTATCGTATCGTCCCTAGGTGGATCAGGCAAATCTCTTCAGATGTTCCCCGATGGCACGTGAACCCTAGTGAAAATGTATTACTTAAGAGGTTTTAAATTATCAGTGGTAGATTATGGATCAACATTAAGATGAATAGTAATGAGGAAGCACTAAAGGACTTGGATTTATACATGTCGGATAAGCAGCGATAGAGTAACCTAGAGTTGGGTAGCAGACCTCGATAATAATAAAACCAAAGTAAGAGTTATGGTATAGTATGACCTATCTAGATGTAGTAAAACCATAAGGACAGATAACCGAGTCTATGAAACAAAATATAACAATAGTCGTAAGTTCGAACAAAGTATCGAGCGAACAACTTTAATATGTCTACGGATGCCCATAGGGACAGCTCGTCATAGTACTGCATATGTTTACAAAGTGAGGCCTATAGATTGGTTAAAAGCTGGAGGAAAAAGACGAGAAGATAGAATAGGCACAGGTACAAGGACAGAGTCGTACAGGCTGCAAGATAAAAGGTAGCAATAGTTACGAGATTGGAAGAATTTCGACCACAGGTCGTGGTCTGAGAAAAAGGCCTAAAGGGGGGAATGGCCTGGCCTTTGGTTATGAGACTATAGGTTATGAGACTGATAAGCGCATCAATCAACATTCTAGGACAAATGTTCCAAAGGGGGGAATAGTGTTACACCCCATGTTTTCGTACGTAAAAGTACATCGTAAGTCAATTGATGTAAGCTCAGAATTAAGATCATCTTTGAAAGTACATGAAGTAAGTTAATCATGTTACTTTTGAGGTTACCAATCTTTAAGATCATGAATAACAAGTACCAAGAGGGTTGGAAAGCTTAGAAACTAAACGGAAAAAAAAAGTTTCGTCGAAAGTCGAAAAGTTTGGAATGTTATAACATACGCTTTGGGGTGAGGCTAGGGTTCTTAACATGATAAGGAGGTTATGTTATGATTTATTTTAGGCATATCATAGTCGTGTGTTACGTTTCAAATTCAAGTGAGTTGTAGAACAAAAGTTGGCAAAGGTCATCACAAGTTATATTCATAATGTGCTGAAGATTAGGTCAAATGTAGCAGAGATAGTCTCCTAATATAGTTGGAATCACTTTCAAAACGATTTAGACGACCTTTACTTCTCATTTTTCGACCCAACCTCATCCCTACACTCCTCCTAAACCTTGTAAATAGAAACCATAAGTCTTTGAAGTGATTCCAAAGTGATTACACCATATTTCAACATCAAAATTTAGTTCTAGTGAAGAACAATACCTCTCTGAGGTTGTGTTGTCATTGAGGATAATTATGGGCTGTGTTTGGCTGAATTTCAAGTTGTTGCTACTGGCTAAGGTGAGTATAACAACCTATTAATTGTGTTTAAGCTTGCTCGTATGTTGGTTAAGTTGTTAGGATGATAAACTACAAGATAATACTTGGATTAGCTTGAGATGTTGTTGTTCGTGATGGATTGATATGAAAGTTGCTCTTATGGACTTTAAGTGGCTGGATGAGAATAAGTTGGCTATGATATTTTTAGTATGATTATTTTAGCTTACATGTCAATCTTGTTGAGGAAATTGGTAACTAGAAAAGAAATGGCTATAAAGCACTTGGAAGTTGTTCACAGTGATATTATCTTGTGTTAGGCTATTTCGAGTAACTTTGAAATTGAGTAAAAGGTTGGAAATCCTTTAAAAGGTATTGGTTATTATATTGGATATATTCCTAAGTTCAAGAATGAATGATAATGGGGTTGAAGGGTGCTAAAGGGATTCAATATGAGCTTGCCGCTCATCATGATATGTTGATGACTTGTTAATGAAATATTTTGTATCCTATTATTGATGTTGTTCTTATTGTATTACTCTAGTTGTTTTTGTTGGTATATGGTATTGGAGGAGGCCCTTGTTACAGGGGAGATGCTGCCCAAATTTACATAAACGAGCTACTAATTTAAGTTGCGGACATAGCCTTTGCCCGGCACTGACTTTGATTCACCTTATGCTAGGGTAGATTGAGTTGAGTTGTTTGAGAATTGCTTGGAAGGAATTAAGGACTCAATGGATTTAAGGTATATTAAGGCTATCCCTTCTTTCCTTTTGGCATGATCCATATGATACATACAAAACGAGCAAATGCGGCACTTTCACAAATGACTCTAATCTTAGAAGTACTAGGGGTGCCTATGTTTCCCCATGTGTGCTATTATTATTGTCTGTTGATGGGTCTCAGAAAATACGTAAGTTGATAAAGTTTATTTCATAATATTAACCGAAGGCATATTGATCTTATGACATCCCAAGAGATCTTATTGACTTACTTCTTATGCATTGCATTCATTTATACATGTACATTGATATATATATATATATATATATATATATATGGGGTATGGGGAAAGGTTATGGTGTTATATACGCACCACTACCTGATCAGCTGGTATACATTGATGATTTCCCCCACATAGGCCGAGATAATATGATGGGATGCCCTCAGAGGTTTGATGATGTTATATATGCATATACCTATGCATGATATAACATTTATACGCATATGCATGACATTATAGATGTTTCATGATACAAAGAGTTATTCAGACTTATAAGTTGAGTTCTTTACTCCATGTTTCTTTCATGTCTTTTATATACTTCTTTTCATGCCTTACATACTCAGTACTTTATTTGTACTGACGTCTCTTTTGCCTGGGGACGCTTCATTTCATACCTACAGGTCCCGATAAACAGGTTGACAGTCCTCCTAGTAGGATATCAGCTCAGCGGAAGGTGTTGGTAAACTTCACTTGCTCCGGAGTTACTTATTTGGTCAGTATGCTTTGGACATGTATTTATTGGTATGGCGGGGCCCTGTCCCGGCCTTTATGACATTTATGTACTCTTAGAGGTATGTAGACAGATGTCTTGTATATGAAGGATCTTATGGCCTTGTCGGCCTATGTTCAGTGTACGAGTGATCATTTTGGTCTTATAGGCACGTATGTCACACGTATAAGTCTGTATTACATGTTGGGTCGTCTGTTAGGATTATTAAATTATAAACTCGATCACAAGACAAAAAGAACACAGGGAAAAAAATAGGCAGAGGTAAAGATCACAGCAGAATCCTCAATGAAAGACTATGAAGTTTAGGTAAACATGAGCAATCATTCGAGGCACATTATAACTTAAACATGCAGACTATTTGAACTCAGAAATGAAAGTCATCAGGAATCGCATAATAACTTGATCAATCATCAATTAAAGATTCAAGAGGCATGACAAGTGATCACAAATAGACAATATACTATCATAAACAAAACATAAACATTTCCATACTAGTCTTAAGCATCATAAACAACTATAGTTTACAGAAGACAACCAGCATATTCATAATCTTCAGATAAGAGTATTAAAGAGAAAAGTTAGGAAGGTACTGACCTTTTCGAGGGCATCAGAGCAAACAAGGATCTCTCTTAGTTGCTTAAGACCCTAAGATTCAAGATCGAAGCAGCGATAGTACTCAAAAAACGGAAAAAAAAAAAAAAACAGTAAGGAACCCTAGGCTTGGGATCTCAGAATTGCTCTTAGATAATTGTGTAAATGTTGTTAGGTTATTTTTTCAATGCTAGGTCATGGTATATAAGAACATTAAAGGCTCTAATTTTTAGTGCCATTTAAGGCTCTAGGGATTTAGTCGGACTCAAAATTGTGAGTGGAAAGTGACAAGATTGATGATGATAGCAAAATCAGGTGAAAATCTGAGAAACAGAGGAGAAAAATAGTGAACAAGTTACCTAAGTACGAGGATCGACCGTTGAAGGCTTTGGACCAGTGGTTAAAACTTTAATGTCCAGGGGTCACTGAGTTTGACCTCTGGGCATCGAATCCTCATGATGAACTCTGAGCGACTCCATGCATGCTCCGATTTGATGGAACACGAAGGAAAATTGGAGATTTGATATTGCATTATTGAGTCTAGAGTTTCAGGATTTGGGTGTTGTGAATTTGAATGAAGAAATAGGAAATAGCCAGCTGGATTCGCGGATTTCAGAAGGCAATGGTGGTTTCAGGCTCGACCTTTGGCTATTGAGAGCAAATCAGATGATTTCTCTTTTAAGCTTAGGGTTTCGGATTCAGGGTCTTGAGTTTGTGATGGAAAAAGGAAATTATATGCAGGATTCGTGGTGTAGAAGGGACAGAAGAGATGTTTTTTAGTGGTTTAAAGTGACCTTGCACAAATTTGTGAAAGGTTCTGAGAATGATGGTTGATTAAGATTGTCACGACCCAAATCGATGGGCCTCTACGGGCACCTGATGCCTTACCCAAGCGTAACGTATTTTTTATTATCATACCATTATAAATAATTGGGCCAGAAGGGCTGTCATGATAAAACCAGAATGAAACATAAGGGAATACTCGATATTTTATTGAAGAAGTTTTACACAGGTTCGGATCCAATGAACCAATATGTAGCCAACAATGCGGCCAATGGATCGTTCATGGACAAAATATTTGCAAGAGTTACTCAAATTCTCAACAAGGTGGCTGAACACAACCAAGCTTGGTATTCGGGCAACACGACGAGTGGAATTTCATATGGTACCCCTTGTTTGACCAACATTTCCAAGGAAAATTAAGAAAGTGATCAATTGATTGTTGGGCTTCCTACCAATGTCGATGTTTTGACAAAAATATTTATGAAAAGCCAAACAAAGAAAGTGAATATTCTGAAAGAAGTACAAGCAATGTCAAATGCCAACATCAAGATTATCCTCCAATGTAATATGAAGAAGCGTATGTTAACATTTCACAAGGAGGATATCAAAGACAAAACTACCAAGGGTCGGACAACAACATTAATGGAGACCTAACCCCTAAGGGCAAGGTAACCAACAATGGCAAAATGACCAAGGTTGTTCAAATCAAGGAAATTGGAGCAAAAATAACAACAAGTTTGCAAATTAGAGTTAAAACCCCTATGTTCCAGCAAAGGGCCAATACTCTAACTCTCAACATAGGAGGGAGAGTTCTTCAAGCGACCGAAGTAATTCAAAATTGGAGAACATACTTGAAAGAGTATTGCAAAATCAAGAGAGGTCTGACACTTCAATAAAAAACATGACCGAACTTGTGAGTTCTCACGCCGCATCTATTCAAAAGTTGGAGATGCAAATGAGAGATCTTTCAAGAGAAAAAACCCCAAAACAAAAACACGGCTTACTCCTTACGTGTAAATAAAATAATCAGTAAAGTAAGAACAGTAATTTTTACGTGAAAAAACACCCGGCTCAAAGGTGCAAAAACCACAACCTACCACGTAGGATTTTAACTTCAACTTCACTAGAACAACTGAGTCAAATGTACTGATTACAACACTTGTAAGCCAATACCCTCACACTTCTTCTACTTTTACTTGTTGTATGAATTACAAGTTACTCTAACTTGCACACTCAGACAATACTCCAACTAACATTGTTTGAATAACATCTTGATTACAACTAATCTCCTAATACACATGACCTAATTCACTCAAGAATAAATTACTTTCAGAACACACTAATGAGAGACTTGAGTGTTGAACTGAAAATGCTATGTTGCGTTCTTTAACCGATGTGCAAAAGGATAGTCTTCCAGTCCATAGGCAAAGTATTTAACTTCCCAATACTCTGAGATCCTTAGGAGTCCTACACGTAGTCAAGCTCTCGTTAGCTTGCAATCCTGAAGTTCTGAGGACTCCCCGAATCTTGTGACTCATATCTACCAGATATGCAGTCAGATATTCTTGGGAAACAGTCCTTATCACATCAAGAGACCATTTTTGCAATATCGGACTGCAGTAACTTTATGTAAAAGTTACTGCCTTGTAAGAATCTTCATTAACTACTTTGAGAACCTAGTTCTTAGCACACATTCATTGCACACAATTGTTAATCATCAAAACCCAATTCTTAACACATTCACATGATTGAAAACTATTGAGGGAATGAATGCATGAAATGTTTTAGTTTATATCGTGACATAATTTTCAGAACAAAAAGAGTAATGCAAAAGTCCATATTTCCCATGAAAATAGTAAAAAAGGTAATATTGTCAACATGATTTAGTTTTGCACTGTTAAAGACCAAAAGTTTGAAAGAGACATGAAGTTGTTGGCTTCATATGTTGGAAAGAAGAGAACCTGTTGGCCTCAACTTTGACCTAATTCAACGCTTTCTCACTATAATACTCCACCCTAAATATTTTAGAATATCTTTATTAAATATTGTTTTTTAGTTTTTCACATATTGTTCGATGTCCTCAGGGAGCCGATTAAATAATTATTCTATAATTAAAGAAAACATAAGTGAGCGCCTCATCTTTTAAGATTCTAGCTAGAAAAGCAGCAATGTACTGGATTGATAATTTACGACTACATGTGATGATCCACCATGTCATCATGCCACATAGGTGCTATTTGGCATATATTAAAGCCATGTGGAAGCTTTCATATGAGGAAAGCTAGAATTTGTGAGAAGATTCTAGGAAAGTATGGACATTTCCTTTGGAAGACCTTAGATCCCTATGGATTTGCTAGGAAAGTCCTTGGAATCTTCTAGGCTTGTAGAGAATTCTAGAGAAAGCCCTTATCTTATAAATATTAAGGACTTGTAGAACAATTAATTTTTACACTCCAGCCCCTAGGAGACTAGTATATAAAGGGGGCCATCTATTTGTAATTCACCAAGAAAACAATTCAAGTTCTCTCTAATACAAAGCTTCCTTTAATAATTCTCTTGTGTTCTTTCTACCATTCTCTTAGCGATCTTGAGTGTAGTAAGGCTAACTTGGCATAGCAAGAACGTGAGCCAGTTGTGTAAGATCGTGAGCAAATTGTCAAGTGTCGCACGTCTACGTAGTTAATGACTAAGGACGTGACAACGTGGTATCAGAGCAAAGGTTGCAACTAAGGGAATGGCGAACAACGGAGAAATTAATGCTGCCAATACCCAAGCCAACATCATCCGAGATGCTGCTGGCAAGAATGGCCGTAACAAAAAGAGGAATGCCACCAACAAGAGTCAGGAGGTGCCACCCGAGGTTGTGTCAAACGAGGGGCTTACATCCCAAGAACCATCTGCCACTGAGGCGAGCAAGGATAAAGTGGCGGTCCTACCCGAGGATGTCTCGCTCGGTAAAGAGTGGGTGATGAAGATGAATGCGGGGATGGACGCCGTGGAGATCTTTGGCCAACGCTTGGGAAAGGTGGAATGCACCCTTAGCATTCTTGAGGGGCACAATCTTGAAGAGATTGAGAGTATCTGAAATAACGTGGAGGGACGTACACAGACCGAGATGGAACTAAGGCAAACCATTACTGCCTTAGAGTGCAGACTCATGAAGGCTTTGAGTACTATCGACGTTGTGAAGGCAAAGATAGAGTCACTCGAGGAGCATGTTAGTGCTGGTGCATTCGAGGCAACCAGCAATGTTGTGATGACGAGGGAGGCCAAGATCGAGGCTCCCAAACCCTAGATGTTCAAAGGTGTTCGTGATGCACAAGAAGTAGAAAACTTTCTTTGGCACTTGGAGAACTACTTCAGGCACGACAAAGTAAGGGACGATGAGGCCATGATCAACACTGCAATGTTGTACCTCTCAGAGACTGCCATGCTATGGTGGAGAAAGAAGATGGCTGACGTGGATAAAGGTCTATGTACTATTACCACATGGGATCTATTCAAAGCTGAGTTCAACCGACAGTTCTTTCCAAACAATGTATTGTACAAGGCAAGGCGCAAGCTTAGAGAGTTGAAGCAAACAGGGAGCATACGTGTCTATGTCAAGGAGTTCACTACACTTATGCTTCAAATCCCAAACCTGACCAATGATGAATTGTTGTTCTACTTCATGGACGGGTTGCAAAATTGGGCTAAGCAGAAGTTGCAACGCCGGCAAGTCACAAATATAGACCAAGCCATGGTAGAGGCCGAATAATTGATGGATTTCAGGCATGACAAGCACGACAAAGGCAAAGGCAAAGAATCAAAGTTTAACAATGTCAAAGGTGGGGGAGACCGTGGCAAAGGTAAGGAGATACAAAAACAATACTACAAGACTCAGGATTCCAGAAAGACAAGTGGCAGTCAGGGCTACGCCGAGAAGAAGGCGCAGGCCGAGAAGAAGGGATGCTACATATGCGAAGGGCCGCACAGCTTCAGAAATTGTCCCAACCTAAAGAGCCTCAGCGCCATGGTCCATGAACAGAAAGGAGCAGCCGTAGGGAGAGAGTTCGGGAACCGTATAGTTGGGTACGATCGGATTATGCCGTGCTGTCACGAAGCAATCTATCCAACCTACCGAGAATGGAAATCAGTACGTGGATCTCACCACCAACAACAAGCCTGCTCGAGCAATGGTGGATACTGGAGCAACTCATAATTTCGTGACTGAGGCTGCCGCAAGAGACTAGAATTAAAGCTTGCTCCAACCAACTCTCGCGTCAAGACCGTGAATGCCGAGGTACATAATGCTCGTGAGGTAGCTAATGGAGTTGGTGTCAAATTGGGAACTTGGAAAGGTATGACAAACTTCACCGTAACCGCTATGGATATCTTTGACATCATATTGGGGCAAGAGTTCTTTAGACATTGTCATACTTTGATCGACCCCTACCTCCAACATCTCTTGGTTATGGAGCGAGAAGGATCTTGCATGGTACCTACAATGACTATGCCACATGGACAGATCCAAACACATATTTCAGCCCTGCAGGTTGTCAAGGGGATTAAGAAGGGGGAGCCAATGTTCGTGGCAACCATCACAAGTCTGGAGGAAGACAAGAGTTTTCAAGAGACATTGCCGCCTCGCATAGAGAAGTTTCTTGAGGAAAACAAAGATGCCATGCCCGAGGAGTTGCCTAAGAACTTGCCGCTTAGGCGAGAAGTGGATCACAAGATTGAGTTGGAGCCAGGGGCTAAGCCACCCGCATTTGCCCCATATCATATGGCACAGCCCAAGCTAGAGCAGCTCAGGAAACAATTGAAAGAGCTGCTAGATGCTAGTCACATTCGCCCATCAAAGGCACCTTTCGGCATACCAGTATTGTTCCAAAAGAAGAAGTATGGATCGTTGTGCTTGTGCATATACTACCGAGCACTTAATAAGGTCACGGTGAAGAATAAGTACCCGATCCCGCTCATTGCTGACTTGTTCGATAGACTTGGGTAAGCCAAGTACTTTACCAAGAAGGATCTTCACATGGGCTACTACCAGGTTCGCATTGCAGAAGGGGATGAGCCGAAGACAGCATGTGTGACGAGATATGGAGCTTTTGAGTGGTTGGTGATGCCCTTCGGCTTAACCAATGCACCGGCCACATTTTGCACCCTTATGAACAAGAATTTTCATCCCTACCTTGATCAGTTCGTGGTAGTCTACCTAGACGACATAGTCATCTACAACAACACCTTGGAGGAGCACATGGAGCACGTAAGAAAGGTTTTCCAAGTCTTGCGGGAGAACGAGCTATACATCAAGAGGGAGAAATGCGAGCTTGCACAATCAAAGGTGCACTTCTTAGGCCATGTTATTAGCAATGGAGAGCTATGCATGGACGAGGCTAAGGTACGTGCTATCCAGGAGTGGGAGGCAGAAGAAGCTCACACCAAAACAGGCTAGGTGGCAAGATTTCTTGGCCGAATTTGATTATGTGCTGGAGTATAAGCCAATCAAAGGTAACGTTGTAGTCGATGCCTTAAGCCAGAAAGCTGAACTTGCTGCAATCACTTCAACAAGATGGGACATTTTTGAGGCTATAAAAGAAGGCATGCAGCATGATCCAGCAGCCAAACAACTTATCGAGTTAGCGAACTAGGGCAATACGAGATGTTTTTGGGTCGAAGACGGCCTACTGCTTACCACAGGTCAGCGGGTCTACGTGCCTAAGTTTGGAGACATTAGACGGCGGATCATAAGGGAGAGTCATGACACAATGTAGGCTGGTCATCCAGGCCAACGTCGCACTAGGGCCTTGGTTGAGTCAGTCTACTATTGGCACCGCATGCAAGATGACATAGAGTGTTATGTGCAGACTTGTCTTGTCTGTCAACAGGACAAGGTTGAGCAACAAAAACCCGGAGGACTTTTGGAGCCACTACCAGTTGCAGAACGTCCATGGGAGAGCATGACTATGGACTTTATCACTCGCCTACCGAAGTCTGACGGTTATGGTACTATTATGGTGGTGGTGGATAGATTTTTCAAATATGCCACCTTCATGCCCGCCTCACCAGGTTGCACTGCCAAGGAAGCCGTCAAACTATTCTTTAACAATATGGTGAAGTATTTGGGCTTACCAAGGCATATTATCACTTATCAAGACCCCCGTTTTACTGGAAACATTTGGAGAGAGTTATTCGACATACTTGGCACGGAACTGCACGTTTTCACTAGTTTCCACCCACAGACGGATGGACAAACGGAACGTATCAATGCCTTACTAATGCTATTTGAGGCATTATCCAAGTGCGCATCAGAAAGATTGGGCAAGGCTCCTAGACATCGCCCATTTCTCTTATAAGTTGCAGCGGAGTGAGTCCACAAGGCGGACACCATTTGAGCTAGCCACATGCCAACAGCCAAAAACTCCACATTCATTACCAGCTGCGTTCAAGGGAAAGTGTTTGGGGGCTTATCATATGGCCAAAGGATGGGAGGAGCAGCTTGACACTGCTAAGTCCTACTTGGATAGGACAGCTAAGAAGATGAAGTTTGCGGACCGTAAGTGGTGTCCCACGGACTATAGAGTTGGGGACATGGTCATGGTAAAGTTTAACCCAAGACAGTTCAAGGCACTAGGGGGCATACATCAAAATCTAATACGCAAGTATGAGGGGCCATTTAAGATCTTCACCAAGGCAAGATCTCATACAAGCTTGACATGCTATCGTATCTTAAGATCTACCCCATCTTCTATGTCAGCACGCTTAAGCCATATCATGAAGATAAAGATGACCAGAGCAGGGGCCAATCAAGTCGAGCGCCTATGACTATCACCTCCTCACATGATAGGGAGATTGAGGCTATCATGGATTACCAGGCCAGGCGAAAACAAAGACAAAAAGCCACCGCTATGTTCCTCGTCCATTGGAAGGGGCAATCACAGGAGGAGGCCACATGGGAACGATATGATGACTTATGGCAATTCAAAGATAAGATCCGAGAGTTTATGTAGCAGCATTGTGCCGCGGTCGTCGCAACATTAGGTGGGGAGAGTGTGATGACCCGCCATTTCATCATGCCACATCGGTGCCATTTGGCATATATTAAATTCATGTGGAAGCTTACATAGGAGGAACGCTAGCATTTGTGAGAAGATTCTAGAAAAGTATGGACATTTCCTTTGGAAGACCTATAGATTTGCTAGGAAAGTCCTTGGAATCTTCTAGTCTTGTAGAGAATTCTAGAGAAACCCTTATCTTGTATATATTAAGGACTTGTGTAACAATTAATATTTACACTCTAGTCCCTAGGATACTAGTATATAAAGGGGGTCATCCATTTGTAATTTACCAAGAAAACAATTCAAGTTATCTCTAATACAAAGCTTCCTTTAACAATTCTCTTGTGTTCTTTCTACCATTCTCTTAGCGATCTTGAGTGTAGTAAGGCTAACTTGGCATAGCAAGTTGTGCTTGATCGTAAGCAAATTGTCAAGTGCCGCACGTGTACTTAGTTAACGACTAAGGACGTGACATACAACTATAAAACTTGAGGAACGAGCCCATCTTTTGGTCTTCATCACTTTCAGTTATGAGAAGCAACGAAAGAAACGATTAAAAAAAGAAAGTTAAACATCTCGTGAATGTTCGACCGTTTGTCACGACCCGGAATTCCAACCTCGGGGTCGTAATGGCGCCTAACATCCACTTGCTAGGAAAGCCGACGTAAAATAATTAACTAACCAATTTTAATAGTTAAAAACACAATAATGATATTCAATGAGAAATAAAAGACAAGTCTAACACAGTATCGATATAAACCACATGATAATATCTACTCCCAGAAATCTGGAGTCACGAGTATACGAGCAACTAGAAGTCGACAAATAAGGTCTGTTATAAAGTACAACTGTTTCGAAAGAAACAAACAGTAAAAGCGGGAAATGGAAGGGGACTTCAAGGTCTGCGGATGCCAGAAGATCTACTTCGAGTCTCCGTATGAAAAATTGGAGCTGACGCACCTCGTGCACCATTGGGACCAATACAGTATCTACACAAGAAGTGCAGAAGCGTCGTATGAGTACAACCGACCTAATGTACTCTGTAGGTGTCAATTCTAACCTCGACGAGGTGGTGACGAGGCTATGACAAGATACTTACGTAAATAAACTTGTAAAGTGTATATAAAGCAGCATAATAACAAAGAATGATAACATATTAACTGGCAGGGGACATGCGAAAAGGAGAAGATATAATAAATACGGCAAGTATGAAATCACGAAATAGTCAAGTAAATCACCAAAATCAGAAATCAGTCAAATCAATGATATGAAAATGGCACGGCATCACTCTTCGTGCTTTTATTCTCGGCCTCACCATGCAATAATATGAATATAATGGCAGCATCACACTTCGTGCTTTTACTCTCATCCTCACCATGTAATAATGACAATATGAATGAAATGGCATGGCATCACCCTTCGTGTTTTTACTCTCTTCCTCACCATGTAATAATGATAATATGAATGAAATGGCACGGTATCATCCTTCGTGCTTTTCCTCTCTTCCTCACCATGTAATAATAATAATAATATGAAATTGAATAATAAACAATGCGGAGAATAATGTAACTTCAAATATGGTGATATGATATCAAACTTCAATTTCCAAAAATATTCAACAACTTTGAAATAAACAATAAATATGAAACAAGTAATCAAAGAATTAGTAACCTAACCT
Source organism: Nicotiana obtusifolia (assembly GCA_002018475.1). Taxonomy (NCBI): domain Eukaryota; kingdom Viridiplantae; phylum Streptophyta; class Magnoliopsida; order Solanales; family Solanaceae; genus Nicotiana; species Nicotiana obtusifolia. The sequence continues at coordinate 109,154 of MCJB01015463.1, read as the reverse complement.
AAGCATGGATATCATAATTAACGGAACAATATAATACAAAGAAATAATTTTCACGTGAATGCTTTAATCCAATGACAACGCATAGGTACTCGTCACCTCACATATACGTTGTCCCCACACATAAAACATATAAAAAATAGACCAACAAGTACTAATGCCTCAAGTAAAGGTTAACTACGATACTTACCTCACTCTGCAACCAAATCAATGCTCAATCGTAGCTTTTCCTCTAGAATTAGCTTCCAAACCAATCAAATCTAACCAAATAAAATTCAAATAATTCAAAATAAACTTTAAAAACTACCCATGAGCGAAAAAGATTATATCTTTAATATTTTTGAAAAATATCAACAAAAGTCAACCCCCGGCTCGCCCGGTCAAAACCCGAGATTCGGACTAAAATCCAATTACCCATTCACCCCCGAGCTCGGTTAAGTGATTAGTTTCGAAATCCGACCTCGATTTGAAGTCTAAATCTCCATTTCTCAAAACCTTCAATTTCTACCTAAATCCCTAATTTCTACCATGAAAAACCATAGACTAAAGGTTAAAATCAATGGGTGTTAATGGAAAAATAAGGAAACAAGTTAAAATCTACTAACCTATGAAGTTGGAATGAAAAACCTCTTCAAAATCGCCTCTAGGCCGAGCTCAAACATGAAAATAGTGAAAAATAGAATAAGTTCCCACTTTGGGATATTTAAATCAATGGGCGTCAGGCCTTCTTCGCGTTCGCGAAGAGCCTGACGCGATCATGAAGAATAGGCCCGAGTGGCCTTCGCTTTCGCGATTGCCTGTCTCCCCCTGGCCTTCGTGTTCGCGAGCCTGGGCTGGCATTCGCGTAGAGCAACTGACCAGCTCCCCAGGTCCCTCCCTAACATTACACGTTCGTGAGAGGATGGTCGCATTCGCTAATAGTAAACCCCTCGCTACTTCGCGTTCGCGACCAGCGTCTTGCGTTCGTGATGAATGAATTCCTCCCCTATCCCAGTTTTTCCTTCGCGATTGCAAGAGTAATTTTGCGATCGCGAGAGTACCTCCGCGATCGCGAAGCACAAATCCTCAGATACCAGCAACAGCAGAACCAGCAGATCCTCTAAGTCCAAAATTGATCTGTAGCCTATGCAAAACTCACCCGAGCCCCTCGGGCTCCAAACCAAACATGCACACATGTGTAATAACATCATACAAACTCGCTCATGCGATCAAAGTACTAAAATAACACTTAGAACGGACATCAAAATGCATGAAATTTTCAAAGAAACTCAAGAACTTTCAAATTCACAACCGAGCGTGTGAATCCTATCAAATCAATTTCATTTTGCACCAAATTTTGCAGACAAGTTTTAAATAGTAAAATGAACATATACCAAATTCCGAAACTAAAATCTGAACCCGATAGCCATAAAGTCAACCTACGGTCAAACTTCGGAATTCTTTAAACCTTCAAATTACTAGTTTTCAACAAATCACATCAAAACAAGTTAGGAATTTCCGAATTCAATTATGGGCATACGCCCAAGTCTAAAATCACGATACGGACCCACCGAGATCGTCAAAATACTGATCGGGGGTCTGATTACACAAAATATTGATCATAATCAACTCAAATCATTTTTAAGATTAAAATTCATATTTCGTTCAATTTTTCACATAAAAACTTTCTGAAATAAGACACAGACTGCGCACACAAATTAAAAATATTAAATGAAGTTAATCGAGATCTCGGAATACTGAAATAAGTGCTAGAACTCAGAATGACCTATCGGATCATTACATTGTTCATTGAACCTTATGTACTCCTTTATCTAATTTTTTACTTTATTAATCAGGTATTCGAAGTATATATCTACTAATCCAAATTCACCTAGAGCCGAAATCTAAAGGGAATGAAGCACTTCTTACTTTTTGTTAATATTTAAAAAGAACTTAAGCTTGATCCTCGGGTTAAGGGGAAGCTAAGGAATGAATCAAAAACCAACGGATATTTTCAGTACCACTGCTCTTGCTGAAACAATTGTTATTATAGCTGTTAGGCAAGCTATTTCTTTTACACTTGAAGACATAAATAATATAAATTTTTTTAATCTTAATTAAAGTTTAGTGTCCTCCATCTGTCTACTTGGGGAAAACGGCATAAGATTGGGTTGAATTGAATGACTAGTTTCAAAATAATGTTGACTTCACTTGGACTTAGTTAATTTTTCTTCACATTTTCATGCCGAAAGTTGAAACATGGACGATTGTGGTGGCGTGCGGGGGAAGATGACAAAGACAATTAGGCCGTGAAAATGAGAGTCCGGAGTCAAAGTGTGAGTCCGAAGTTAAAGTGTGATTTTTTTGAATTCAAGCAATGTAAATAGGTAAGAAAAAAAAAATAGGTACCATTTTATATATATCGCGGTTATTCACCGCCCTTAACGGCATGTTTGTCTGTTAAGGTATAGCGCGGTGAATAACCGCACTGTATATAAAATATCCTGCCCCACCAATAATTCATCTGCACTTAACTGACCTCTGACCCACCAATAATTCATATGGGTATAGTTGCCTATTATGCATGCGCTATACCTTAGTTATTGTACCCCTGGACTGGTTTTTTTCTTATTTAAGGAGTTTCAGAATCAGGTAAAAATTCATTCTGGATCCTTCAGGTCTTCCAAAATATTTGTTCGTTAAGTTATTTTGCATTTTGTCATAATGTCCGAAAAGCGAAAAATTAAGGTTTCATTATATTGGGGGGTGAGGTTGTGGTGGAGAATAACTCAGTACGCTATAGTTGTTCTCCACAGTGTCATGTTAAGTTACCACTTACAGTGGAGTACGATAGATTGATATCATTGTTATGTAAAAAATGAGTGTGAGTAAACATTCGGTGAATATTAAAGTAACCGGAAGATATCCGTATTATGTTACTCCGTAAGGGGTTGCTTGTTATACTGAGTTTGAAATCGAAGACGATAAAACTCCGACAGATTTTTTGAGGACTCCGAATGAATACCGGGAACTTCTTGTGATAAAAATGTTAGAAATGTACGTCAAGGCTGAAGAGGTTTGCAATAATGAGGTTCCGCATAGTAGGGATATCACTCAATCATCGGGTGGTTATTTTGGAGCAGTTTTAGCCGAACAGGTTCCGAGTGAAAGAGTTTGGCCAGACTAAACTTATCTCCATGGGCGAATGAGGAGCGAGGATATAATTTCTCCCCAAGTTTATATAATCCACAAGCCGAGTGATAAACTTCAATTTTCCTTTGTCTTACGATGTTTATTTTTATGTATTGAATTTGTATTAACACTCATATATACTACAGGGGGTACCGGCTATATATGAATTTTACAAGCTATGAACCAACAGACAGTTGGAATATGCCTAGTTTTGGTATGTTGGATCATTGTGGTCCATCCAGGAGTCATCATCAAAAGGATAATGTGCATCATGGGATATCAATAAATTATGATTGGTAAGTGAAGTGATAAAGTTTATATGTAAAGTTTGGATGAATTTGAGAAACTCATTTATTTATTTATTTACAGTGAAAACGAGCAACTTGAAGGTCCTGTCCTTACTCAATTGCCCGAAGACGACATATTTAATCGGGATCTGGCATATGCGCAGGGTCAGAAAAATGATAGTGATTATGATAACAATGATGATGAGTCTGGAGATCACACATCCTTACCTGATTAGGGTGATGATGATGAGGACGAGAATGACGAACCTTATTTGACGAGGGAGCATGCTCCAACTCCCGTTTGACCAAGAGTATATGAGTCCCATGTGCCGTTTCATTCAAGGGAGATTCCCTACCTTAATCAGTTGCCAAGTATGCCATATGTGGATGCCCTCACAAGAAATCTTGACAAAATTCGGACAGCAATATGGGATGAATCTAGAGCAACGATGTTGTCAAAGGGCATGCTTTTTGCTGATAAAGCGCGCCTAAGCAGGACAGTGCGAATGTACAGTATAAAAGAGTACCGTGAGATCGTGGTTCATGAGTCATCTCCGGAAGTATACAAGGTTATTTCTCATAGATGGTTTCAAGGTTGTAATTGGATGTTGCATGCGAGAAAGTTGAAAGCAAATATGTGGATTATGGGTAAATACATTGGCACCCACAATTCTGAAATGGCAAATTCAATGGGAATCATTTTAACTTGAGTGTTAACTTGATTTCTCTTGTCTTGCTTCCACACATAGAAGCGTCCATAAGGTATAAGATCAAAGAGTATATAACATCTGTCCACCAGGTATATGGGAGTACCATTACCAAAAGAAAGGCATTTCTCGGGCGCAAACGTGCGTCTGAAATTGTTTATGGTAACTGGGATAAGTCCTTTCCCTCTCCACCCAGGTACATGACCACATTGCAACACTTTAACGCTAGGACTGTTGTTGAATAGAAGCTTGAGCGGAGTCCGAAAATAAAAGAACACATATTTAGATATGCGTTCTGGGCATTTAAACCAACCATTGATGGTTTTGTGCATTGTCGGCCGGTAATATCCATAGACCGCACTCATGTCTATGGAAAGTATGATATTAAGTTGTTGATCGTCACTACAGTAGATGCTAATGGAAGTGTATTTCCCCTAGCATTTGCTATTTGCACCAATGAAAACCAAGAGACGTGGATATTGTTTTTGAACCACTTGAAGGAGCAAGTTGTCAGACAGCATTCAGGTATTTGTCTAATATCTGATCGGCATGGCGGTATTTTAAGTTCTGTACAGAATTTGCGTGTATGGCAGAAACCGTATACCTACGACCATTACTATGTTAGGCACTTGAAGGCCAACTTCCAAAGGGCTTATCCGAACAAGGACTTGCATGATTTAATGTGGATGGCTGCAACAGATCACCAAGAGTGTAAATTCAGGAGGCGAATGGAATTGATCAAGCAGGAAGACCCAGAAGCCTATCGTTGGTTGATTCGACATGAGCTTGACAAGTGGAATTTGCATGCGGATGATGGTAGAAGATGGGGAATTCTGACTACAATGTGTCAGAGTCTTTCAACGGGTTATTGAAGTCTGCACGTGGATTGTCTGTCACTGCCATGGTGCGAATGTCATTCAAGCAAATGGTGGAGAGGTTTGTAGAAAGATATAGAGGTGCATCGTCATTGATGGAAAGGGGTGTTGAATTTATACCACAACCAATGAAACAATTTGAGAAATACAGGAAGCGAGCATAGTGGCATTCATTTTTACCATATTGCAACGAGCAAAATATTTTTGAACTTCGCACTGGTCTACATCACAACTAGGGGAATAATACACACACCGTCAATGAAGCCAGAAAATTATGCTCCTGTGGAAAATGGTCCATCTATCACTTGCCATGCTCACATGCCATGAAGTGCTTTCAACATACTGGTTTTGCGTCAACAAGGTACGTTGATAAAGAATATAGTGTTGCTGCATACTTAAACATCTATAGTGGACAGTTGCAGCAAGTGGATGCTGAGCATTATTGGCCGTCGGAACCATTTAAAATGGTGTGTAACAAGGACTATGTGCGTCAATGGCAAGTGCAAAAAAGAACGTGTATACGGAACCAAATGGATGTTGGTGATACCGTTTATACGCATAAATTTGGCATATATTCCCAAATAGGACATGACCGTCGTAAATGTCCTTCAGCTAGTTTTGGAAGCGATGGTAATTCAGCTCCATGTGGCAGTTCATCCAATGTGCCCAATTATCAAGGATAAACGTAGTGTCTTATTGCAGTAATTTTGTTGTACTAAATGTCTGTAAATGTTCAATTTAAAAAATGTATGAAATAAAATTATGCTTCTAATGGGGTTAAATCTAATTAATATTCAGCATTAAAGATTCAATACAACAATTTAACATGCACCCCAAGAATAAATAACCATTGTCATTCGCCATTATCGTCACTGTCTGGCACTATTTTATTGTCACTGTCTTCATCTTCTTCGTCAACATCTTGTACGCATCCTTCCCAACCGAGGGCATCATAATCTAAACCCCAGTTGACACACATTTTTCGTATTTCATTGTTATCATCAATAAGACCACTTGCTTGATTTCTACAACAATATAGGGCTACTACATTCAACGTCTGTGGTAGAAACTTAGGTAGTCCCTCCCATCGACAACTGTTGGGAAAACGGGATAGTCATTGTCTCTATGCAATTTTTCATTTGCTAACAATTCCCAGTACTGATCCTTCGTTCCTCCCAAGTAGTTAAGATCATCCATTGCATGATGAACAGCTAGTGCCTTCTCTATCTCTAGAATCTCTTTCATCAAATACCAAATCACTTCTGGTTCATCTTTGTGTGTGTTTGTTTGGAAGGTTGCAGATAGTGCTTGTGGTACAGCAAGCCCATGCCAGTGACATAATACTTTATAATCACATTGTTTTGAGTAAAGGGGAACCCATTGTAGTTTTTCGCCCCAAATTTGCATACCTGCAAGCTTCGTAGAATGCGTTTCGTCCGCAATAATGTGCCCTGCAACTTTGGGATCAGTGTGTATGTTGATAGGCTAATTTTCCAAGGGACGTAGAACATCATACCATTTGTCATCAACCAAATCAGTATAGCAACCTAGCATATTTTTTTCAAGTTAGCAATCGATTGTGTTATGACGTGTTCCAAGTGGATCTTTTGAACTACCTTCACCTTTCTGTCTTTTCTTAAATCACTTATTAAATGTGAGCGGCATTTCTGAAATGGATGTTGTAATGGTTCTTCAAATGGTATTTGAATACAGATCTCTTGGTTTAACTTAATAAAAATAAACTGCACGAACTTATGTATTAAACGTAGCGCATCACCAATATGCGTTAAGTGTATTGTCATGTCGTCTTGAAAGTGCTATCGACCAGAAAAAGCTGTCGATCTGGAAAAGTTATAGCCCTAAAAAAGTTTGACCTACTTGTACCCGAAAGAATCAATGACACGCGAAACATAACGCCTCACTAATATTCGTTATGTGTATTCCCATGTCGACCTGAAAAAACTGTCGAGCTAAAAAGGTTGTCGACCGAAAAAAGTTGGACCCACTTGTATCCTAAAGAATCATTATCACGTGAAACATAGCGCCTCACCAATATGCGTTATGTAACCTAAAACCACTCTTAGCTGATCCCACTCTTGTGGCGTAATGGTCGTGCTCGCGATCAACAATGGAGTTGACGGGGTCAACTGTGAAGTCCCTGGCGACAGCTGAAGGCTGAATGACGACATATCATGAGGAGCATCATGTGGCTCAGGGTGTTCACCCGGCTGATCATCTCTAATATCCTCCACAGGTGCCTCAACCCCCCCTGCTGGGACCCCGTCCTCGCTCACCACCACGACCTCGTGGGACACCCCTTCCTCTCTGGCCACACCTGCCACGTCTCCCACGTTCAGGCTCCACTGGTCGCCCATGATGGTACTCCTTTGGCGGCACATAAGCAGCCTCATATCCTAATCGCTCATTATCTCGGGCACGTCTCATTCTCTCGGCAGCCAGATCTGTAACCCGCTGGCCAAACACGTGCAAGCTACCGCTCCCTCGCTGGTATGTTACAGTATCTGCAGTCCCAACAAGTAGAAATGATGTAAGTCAATAGCCTGCATAACATGTAAAATATTAATAAAGGAAGAATAATGTAACGTTATAAGTAAGTATAAGAAATAACATACCAGTGTCTCATGCCTCCCGGCATATGGAATGTACCGACCACCAGTGCGATGAATCGGATTCCCGACGAGAAGTCGGGTAACCTGCGATACAAAACCATATACTCACGCTTGCCATCCGTACGCTTAGGTGGAGGGTGTGGCGGAATCATGTCATACCTCTGGTCCCAAATCTCAATATAGGCCTCTAGCCAGGCCAAGTATGTCTGGTCAACCCTGCAACGATCATCCTGCTAGTAATGTGTCCTAAAGCAAGTGGGCGGAATAGGTACAAGCTGCGGTTGACCGAACTGGCGAAGGACTCGCTCGGTGACATGATGCTCGACAATATCGAGACATATCGGTAGGACGGAAAAGCTCCACATAGCTCGGCGGCGGGAGCAATAATCGGGCAAACCAACTATGAGTGCGTCGTTGTATGGCCTCCATACGAACGATTAATTAAACACAAGAATCATGAGTAAACTCAACACCTATAAAGCCAAGCCAAGTAAACTTAAGTATACATGTACCTGCGCGCCTTCAAGCGAATCCAACAAATTCCTATAATAGGGGAGATGATGTCGAGTCTCGACCTCGCGTCCGTAGCCTCGCATATCGACCCACCTCCAAGCTAAAGGGAGAAATGGTGGAGGTGGTGCATCCGGAGCGATCAGTGGTAGAGGTGGCTGGAACTGCAGGAACCGCTCCCAGGACCAAACCTAATATAGATTGTGGACGTAAAATTTAAGGTATAGTTTTACTATGTATGTTATAATCATGAAAAGAACTGACTATGTTTTCACCTGCAGCAGCAGTACAATTCCGGCAACGTCTCTCTAGGTGCCCATGCACGCCCGACACATCTGCCTATACAGGAAACCTAGAACAACTGCACCCCAGATGTAACCAGGTAAATCATCTAGCCGCTCCAGATGATGTAGAAATCTCAAACTAACTAGGTTTCTCAAAGTGTTCGGGAACAGTACACCACCAAACATCAACAGCAGCAACAATCTCGTGTGCCGGTCGATATCCTCCGGCGGTGAATCATCCATAATCTCCACATCCATCGCCGTCAGATGTTGGCGAATGGGCATCAGCTGCAATCGACTGGCCCCACTCAATGCAGTCTCCTCCGCTAGCTGAAAACCGATAAGCCGCTCAAAATATACATATTCAATCCCCTATAGTCTCTAAGAGCATGCAGGTACGCTACAAGTAATCCATCAACTGACAGCCCGAAAAGAACCTCCACGTCCTCAAGCGTGATGGTAGCCTCACCGATGGGTAGATGAAACGTATGCGTCTCCGGTCGCCAGTGCTCTATCATAGTCATGATCAACGCCCAATCGAACTGCAACCAGCAGATCTCTATGATCTTGTAGAAACCTGTATCCTGAAGGTGTCTAACTATACGGCGATGGAGTGGGTGGTCCCTAATGAACTCCCACATATCATCTATACGTCTGGGGCGGAATATCTGGGACAAACACTGCCCATCCCAGATGTTTAAAATCTATGGTTGCCCTGTAGCAACAGTAGCTCTCGAGATGCAGGTCCGGGATGCACAGAGGGAACCTCTGTGATGATGTCTGTAAATTGAACAATATTAATTAAAGTATTTTTCTTTTTAATTTCTTAACATCTTTAAATATATTGCAATATCTTTTATATTAATATTTAATCGGTAATTTTTACTATATTATTACTTCGGTTGATACATTTTCTGTATTATTATTTTATATGTTAGTTTATTATTTTATATGTTAGTTTATTACTTTTTATGTTTGTTTCTTATTTTATATGTTTGTTTCTTATTTTGTATGTTAGTTTATTATTTTGTAAGTTTGTTTCTTATTCACCTATTTTTGGGTATAATAGAATTAAATAATTAATTTTTATAACTATACATGATATAATTAATAAATATTCATATAAAAATACTTAGTTTGACAAATATTGTTGTTTTTAATGTTATTTTTTTACAGTTGTTCATCATCTTTTCAGATATTTTTGGGGCTAACAGATAGTTAAATGATTAATTTCAATAACCACAAAGATACTACGCTAAAGGGTACTACATTCTATTACGCTAAAGAACACTACATTCTACTACGCTAAATAATAATTTATCTATTTTACTAATCTTTTAGCACATAAATAATCTAATCCAGATAAAAAATAACAAATTAATCACAAAACAATCACGAAAAAATATATACCACAGTAAAAAATAACTAATAAATATTTTTTATAACAACTAATAACATTAATTATTCATAAAATAGTAATTTATCAATTTTACTAATATTTTAGCACATAAATAATCTAATCCGGATAAAAATAACACATTAATTAAATCACAAAACAATCACGAAAAAATATAGATCACAGTAAAAAATAATTAATACGCATTTTTTATACATGGGTTTTACCAAAAAGTAAGTTGTAATACTTCGATTTAAAATTTACTGAAAGGTGAAGATTTGATGATTTGGGGGCTGAAAGGAGCAAACCACTACGCGATAACGCCTTAGATCCAGTGTTAGCTTGCTACAATATGGAGAAGATACACTTTTGTGGGACAGGTGGGCTCCACTGAGATTTTTTTTCTTTAAAAATAGAGGGGAGGACCGCTGGAAGGGTTTGGGGG
>MCJB01015463.1:77137-98821 GCA_002018475.1 Nicotiana obtusifolia | reverse complement strand
GGGGGGGGGGGGGGAAGACTCCACTGATTTTCTGATCGGGAAAGATGGAGACCCGCTTTTTTATGTATATAGAGCACATGTATGTAGGGCGCTATACTATAGCGCGTCCTATATGTGCGCTATACAACCCGCTCTTTTTTAGTTTAAATATAGCGCGGTTATTCACCGCACTATACCTTAACAAACAAACATGTTGTTAAGATATAGTGCGGTGAATAACCGTACTATATATAAAATAATACTCAATTTTTATTTTACCTATTTAGGTCGCTTGAGTCCAGTACGTTTTATGACAAGTGTTAGGACCAATTTAAGACAAACAGATTCGGAATCGACTTCTTGTCGATGTCTCATTGTTTCAGATTAAAAACTATTGTACACGTCATTCTCTTTGTAATGGTGGAAAATTTTATCTTCTTTAATTTTAATTATTCAGGTTGAAATTATCACTCTCAAATGTAGTTAATAATCATTAAAATAGCAGGATTTTTGATAAGCGATGTTAAAATTTGAGAAAATAAATGAATAAAAAATCACTATAATAAAAAATGGTGTCATTTTTTATATTTATACTTAATATTTTCATTTTATATACTATCTATATAAACATATTTAATAAAAATTTCAATAAAGTAGTATCACGTGACATCGCTTGCCGAAAAGTGTATCCGCCGCTGCCGAAGACACTTAGTAGGGGTTTGGACATACATATTACTTATAAAGGTTTTTTTCATATTTTGTCATTATCTCACCATTAACTTAAGCTAGAGATTGAAATTTACAAAACTGCTTTGAAAAATATTTCAAGTGAAACAATAATTTTCATTCACAAAATTACAAAATTTATTTCAACTACTATAACAACAACATAATTTTAACATAATTTCAACAGAAATGTAAAAACATAGTTTTAACTTTTAATTCTGAAGTTGAGAGCCAACTCAGTTAGTGATAGCACCTTCCCTTCCACGCTATAGGTGGAGAGATCAAATTCCATCAGGAGTTTTGCATTCCTTGCACTTTTTTTTCTCCTCTTGATGTAACATAATTTCTTTTGATAAAATAAGATTTTCAAATACTTTTTGTTAAATTTAACTGAACTTTAAATATTATTTTTTTCATCTTCAGCCAAATATTATTCAAAATGAACCTTAAAGTGAAACAAATATGTAAATTCCTCCTTCCACAATTGGGGACAAATGACATATTTCACGGTATGCATTTGTTGCTGACAATTATTTAGTACAATAATAACAATAAAAATTCACAAAAATTCTAGAAATAAAATTTGAGAAGAATAATGTGAACGTACACATTACTAAAGTATACAATACGAGAATTTCCCTAAGGATAGTCCATCTTGACAATTATTTAATATAACGATATTAAATAAGTGACTGATTCACATGATAGCATCCCTAATAGTCACATCAAGGGACTGAAACAAGATAAATAAGATGACTTATCCATTCTTTTCAATCACTACCAAACGTGAACTCACCAATCATGCATTTCTACCTCTAACCAAACACATTCACCGGTAACCATAGATTTTGTTCTAGTACAATTTTGGACTATAAAATTATTTGGACTATGCCGCAATAATTATAAGATACAAAATTGTTATTATTCACTTGTCTCAAAAAGATTGATGGGTCAAAATACAAGAGTCTAAATATGTACATTTTATGTGTTACATTGTTCACATCAATAGACAAAATTGTTTGTTGTTTTATTATACAGTTTCTGAAAAATTCTCATTCCATGAGTTATCTTTTAAAATTAATTACCCTTATAGTGTAATTTCTTTATATGGTATGACTGCCCCTATTTGCTCTTAAGGTCCCGCGCGTGGGGGATTGCTAAAGTGTCTAGAAAGACTGAATTGTTTTCTTATATAGGTTTAAACAATATTATCCTATAAGTTAGTTTTTGAACTGAATTATACCATATATATATATATATATATATATACATATATATTTTCTCAACACTATCAGATATCCGACTTGAAGGGTCAATTTGTAAAATAAAACTAACATATTTAATAATTATTCAGCAAGAAAAAGACCAACTCACAGTTGGCCCACAAACAGCTGGAACATGATTTTTCCAATGCATTATAATGTAGCACAGCGCAACAGTAGAATGTGAATGTCGTTAGGACCACCTTATACTATTAACTTTTTACATGTGATTTTGTTTAGTCTTATTTGCTTATGTAGGCTTTCATTTCTCCCCCTTTCCCCCTTTGACCTTGTTATTTTCCTGATTGCTTTTTCGGTTACCGACAGCACGTATATTGGCATTGTTCATTGCACCATTGGGGCGGAGCTAGAGTAACTTATGAGTTCGATCGAATTTATTTTGGTTCAAATTTTATATTTATTATAAAATTTTAATAAATATATAAAAATTATTAATATAGGGTTCAATAACTTAAATATACTGGACTTTGAACTCGTAGGTTTTACATCGTGAGTTTGCCTCCATTGACATTGCCTTTCCGATTGATTATAGACTTGCTGACGCTCCAATACGGATAGTAACTTCATTGCCTAATTAAGAGAAAGGATAAAAACTTCTGAGGAACATTAGGAAAAGAAGCTTAAAAGGTCTCATCTTTGATTAGGCAAAGATAATCAGAACAAGAAAATTGACTTTATATAATAAATACTTATGACATTGTTTATGATAACTATAGGGCCAAACAAGTGGTTTACCTTTATTTTCTTTGGTAATCCTAAATGACCCGACCCGAATAAGAACATTAGAGGATCCATTTCAGTCAGCAACTGCCCAAGTCATATCATTCTGAAAGATCCAATGACAAACTTCAATCTTCCCGGGTCGCGACCCGAGTGCAATAAAAGCTCCATGATTGGCTCCCCATGATGACGTGTCCACATGACAGATGGCAATGCCATGATTAATCTTAGCCTTCGAATTCGGATCCAAAATATCCGCTTCGTATACCCGAACTTTAGGAACCGAATGGCAATAGTAAACTAAGTACGGGAACAAACTCTGATGACAAGAAACTGATTTGGTTACTTTCCCGCCGTTGATTCCTTTGACTGATCCTATCATAATATTTCCCTTTGACCCCTTTGTGTTCTCAGTTGTCCTAACGACGACGTCTCGACCTAACGTTGAGGTTGAAAAGTCAATCATGTCCTCAACCGAGTTAACGCACCGTTTGGTCTCGCCAGCGCTCGGCGATCTTTCACACTCCGTCAATGCATCGCTCATCATTTTCCCCATCTGAGAATCGTCTCCGGCGTGGAAAATTGTCTTTAGGTCACTAATTTTGGAGGTAGAAAACGGTAATTTTGAAGCTATCACTCTAGGCAAAAATGATCTTTTTGGCATTTTATCTCGAATATCAGGCATAGGCATAATAGTTCCTGTTTTCAACATTTTTTCTCTAAAAAATTTCCCTGGCTCAATCCATTTGTTTTTCGCATTTTTATCAGACACCAAGGAAGATGAAACTGAAACCTGATTAATGGTCTTGTTTTTGTAGTCAGCAAATGTGACAACTGTTTTTCCATACTCTTTAAAAGTCGTGTTCTCACCATAAGTCTTGAATCCAACTGTTTGTGCGTCAGTAATACCAGATCCATATTTACTGAATGTATCAGACCCTTCACCAAATGACTGACCATAATTCTCGAAATTAGCTTTGCCAGCATTTGGATCGTCGACGTACGATGTGAATTTATCATCTCCAACATTAGACTTGTCGCGATAATTAATAAAAGTCTCGGAAGGAGCATTACCATCAACACCATAATTTTTGAAAGTATTTTCTGGTACATTTGCATTAGACCCGTAGGATTTGAACGTGTTACCCCCGCCATTTCCTGATTCGCCATAGTTCGTAAATATTGAGCCTATAACATTGGAGTTATTTGCATAGCTGGTGAAATCGTTAACTGCTCCGTTACTATTTTTTCCGTAGCTTGTGAAAGATTGGTCCCCAGAATTTGTATCTTTTGTATAGCTCGTAAAAGACTGCTCTCTGCCCGCTACCTCAGTCGAGTAGGTGGTGAACCGTAGATTAGGGACGTTGACATTGGGGGCGTACTTCTTGAACTCGCCAACCCCACCAGCAGACCCTGCGAAAACGGATGCAATGCTTCTTAAGTCAATGATCAGTTCATTCGAAACCAGTATCTTTTATAACTGAGAATACCATCACTCAAATTGCATTTCCGTATTATATTTTGAATACTACTTTCAAGATGGCAATGAGTTTAATTATAAGAATATCAAGTTTTAATTGATCAAGCTTTTGGTGCATCTATGCCAAGGGCATAGGTAGGTGGAAGTAAGGGCACAGGCGGATTTATGAGGGGATTATGGTGCAAGTGAATCCATGATCTATATTTTATGTTAATATTTTCTAAAATTGGTATAATATTAACTTTTGAAATTTGAGTTATTTACTAAGAGAAATATGATAAATTCCACTTAATATATTGTTTCCTTTTGTTTTTAGTAGCGCATCTATGTACTAAAAATCCTAAATCCACCTGTAAAAGGTTTAACTTAGATTCATTCGTCAGAAAATTATATTATACAAATAAGGTTGCCTTTGACCTAAAGAATGGATTCTAGTGTTCAAAAAACACTAGGTAATTTTTTCCTTATATTCTGTACTTTTGCTTGTAGAAGGTAGCACGTACTTACTGACATTATCGAGATGTCCACCGGTTGATCCACACACCACCGTCGTCACACAAAAAGAGCAAAGATCCTAGTGTAATAGTAGATGTGGTTCAAAAATGAAATCACATGTTCAAATTTCGGTTATAGCGTTCTTCCATTTTTTTTAATTCCTAGCTCGAACTGACCTGTGCCATAAGTGTTGAAGCTTTGATCAACCACATTTCCGTTTGGTGCGTAAGTGGAAAACTTATCATCATGGCCAGCACCACCACGGCTGTATTGACGGAATGAATTCACGGGAAGGTTGTCATTCTCAGCATATTTCTTGAAGCTGTCGAAACCGCGGGGCAATTTGGATCCATAGTTGGTGAAATTCTTGCTCATGTAGGAAGAAAATTGCACATCTTGGCCATGTTTCTCTAGACTTGATGATATGTCAGGGAAACAGAGAAGATTAGCAGAGGAGCAAAAGGAGGAAATCTCCTTTGAGAGAGATTCTTGATCCCCTGCTAACTTTGAGTATGTTGCAAATTGTGCAGCATTTAATGGTGACGCTTTATTGAGAAGAAACCAAGGTTTTGGTAATTGGTTTGAAATTTGCTTCTTCCAGTAACGGATCAAATAGGCTTTTGGTGTAAAAGGGTTTATAGAATCGCCAGAATTATCTCTGTTTCCGGCAACAATAACCTGCATGGACACGACATATACAGAAGAAATAAGAAAGGTGTTATAAAGAAATTAATTAGTATAGTAGTCTACTTTGGGAAAGTGAAAAAGACAAAAGATTAATTAATATGGTAACTTACCCTGAAAAGGAGGAAAATGCAGAAAAGCAGAGTGTTAGTGTGCATTTTTTAGTAAGGAAAAAAGTGAGAATATTGGGTTTGGTGGATTTCATTTCTTCCTGAAAAATAGATATATAGTGCGAGGCATGATAGTAATAATGATGATAAAGAAGGAACTGATGGAAGTTGACCTTGTCTGCGATACAGCTATAGAATATTCACACGCTTTTTTGACTTCAATATCCAGGAATTATTGTAGTAGGACTACTGTACTAGATTTCTTTAACGCGTCTTTTTTGGCCATCAATTACATGGCTAAATAGTTGTTTATTATTATTTCTTTTACTTTTTATCTTAAAATATTACATATTGTTGGAGAAAATTAAAGTTAGCACCTATTTTAAATAGAAAAAATGACGCCTAAACCTTTGCTATACTGGCTTAGCCGCTTACGCCTTCAGCCCGTACAAAATATAGGAGTAATCATTTAAACTCCATTACTCATAGATGGGCATCCTTATTCCTATTAATTATGTGGAAAAGCCACTACATCGATTTGCTTTTTTCTCGCTCCCACCGGTCGGATGGAAATAGATTGACTATGGGAGATATTCATATTACTACGTTTGTACTGGTTTGCACAAGTTCTATCAAATATTTAAACTTTTCGCATGGCTAACTTTTTTTTTTTTTTTATGTTCGATGAGTCGGTATCACAGTCGGACATACTTATACTAGCAAAATATTAGCTTAAATCTACCTTCACATACCTTCGTTACTCAATCTTAAGAAGTTATCCGCCAAAATAAACTACCCACCTTGCAGTGTTTTTACTTTCAGGTACTAGATTTATTTTTTAAATTACTTTACTTCACCTAGAATCAGTATTACTTCTCTTTGTTAATGGAGTATGGTTGAGCTTGGGGCACTTCTTCTGAATGTTATGTGCGATTTAGATAGAGGAGTCTTTATTCTTGTTTGGTTTCATTTAATGGGAGATGATTTTGGTGAGTACAAATTCTTCTGTCTTAATCGGGAAACAGACAGGCATTGCTGTGCGTTTCTGATGTGGAGGATTGAATTCAGCAACTATATGTAATGTTGGATATACCACTTGGCCACTTAAGTTTGGGATATTCAAGTTTCCTTTTTTTGACTATACACCTTTGGCTTTCTAAATTTGGTTTTAGCAGCGTCATTCTTTGTTTATATATCGCAGCCTATCTGTTGTTTGCTTTCTGATCAGTGCAGAGTCATACTGAATAGATGGTGTTTGTGTGTTCGATTCAAATTGAGGAACAGATTTTTCAATTTTTTCCCTTTCATTCAATAGCTTCCATGTAAATTTTAATGAGACAGCCATTCGAGAAAAATCGGCGATAATTCCAGGGATAATCACTCAACCTTTACCGTTTTTATTTTATTGCAGCTAAGAGTCTGTTTGGCCAAGTTTTCGGGAGGCTAAAAGTACGTTTTTTTATTAAAGAGTATTTTTAAAAAATTTAAGTTGTGGCCAAGACGGAGAAGTACTTTTCACCAGCAACAGAAGTAGTTTTTCTGCATTTGGCAAGAAACAGAAAATTTTAGCTTTTTTCAAAAAGCAGAAGCAGAAACAGAAAATTAATCAATTCAAGACAAAACTATCGTCACCATAAATTTATATTTTCCAAATTATCCTTTACTGATTTAAGCTTATTTTTTTCATTTTTGTTTCTAGTTTTTACCATTCTTTCAAAATTAAAGACATCATATACATGCATCATGTTGTAACTTTTCAAAAATTTTATTGGCTTTTCTTGTTTTTGATTTTTTTTTTGTGTAGTGTCTTGTAATTTTTCAAATTATCTTCTTCTTTTTTCACACTGAAGCAAATTATCTATATCTGTCTTTGAATTATCAATTCTCCTCCTACAAATAATCATTTATAATTTTCTTCTGTCATAGGCTATTAATTCCCCAATCTTTAAAACAGTTTTCAAATCTAATTTGTGAAAATTACCTGTCAATAGGTAATAAATTTATAATTGCATCGCATAATCTATATATTACTAAAAGAAGAAGAAAAGCCTCCACATTAAGCTAAGTGACCGCCTCACAATATGCCACTTGGTAATTTAGGACAAAGTTAGTTAGATTAGGTAATAATTTTTTTTAAAATTTAAATTTAAGAAAAAAAATAAATTGTGCATTATTCATCGTTAATAATTAGTTACTCTTTTTGAATTTAAACATACTTAACTATTTTTTTTACTAAAATAATAATTTTTTATAATATTTTGTCACGACCCCAACTTCCTTCCGTAGGATGTCGTGATGGCACTTAGTCTCTAAGACTAGGTAAGCCTAACAATTTGCGGAATAACTGAATAATAAACTGAACTCCAATCTCAATACATGATAAATAAATAGAAACTGCGATTTAAATAATTACAACTCCCAAAATCCGATGGAAATAAGTCACAAGCTTCTAAGGGAAAATACTAAGTGTCTTTATACATCAGAGTCTAAGGAGAGTAAGGAAAACAACATAATAAAGATAGAGGGGAACTCCGAGGTCTGCGGTCACTGGCAGATATACCTTGAAGTCTCCACGTACAGTCCAGCTCACGGGTATCTGGCCTGGTAGGAAGGGCCTGGATCTGCACAAAAAGATGTGCAGAAGTGTAGTATGAGTACACCATAACGGTACCCAGTAAGTGCCAAGCCTAACCTCGGTAGAGTAGTGACGAGGTCAGGTCAGGGCCCTACTGGTTTAAAAGAAAAGCAAGGCAGAAGATATAATAATATTTTGAAATGACTGAGAATTTAAACACCTAGAAATTTCAAAGAATAACAAGGTCGCACATAGAGGTAAACAACAGGGGCGCTCCGAGGTACCGCCTCGTAGTCCCAAAGTAAATATGCAAGACAAGGGATCTCCTGAGGAACCGCCTCGTAGTCCCAAAGTAAATATGCAAGACAGGGGAATCTCCCAAGGAATCGTATGCAAGACAGGGAAATCTCCCGAGGAATCGTATGCAAGACAGGGGGATCTCCCGAGGAACCGCCTCGTAGTCCCAAAGTAAATATGCAGCAGATAATCGAAGGAACAACAAATTTACAGCAAGAAATCTTACAGTTAAAGATTTAATTCAAATCAAGAGAAGCGGGTAAATTCAACTAAGCACGTTACACAAATTACAAGTAAGAGTTAAAGCATGTAGACATGTGATAGTAAGCTAAAGATGATCACTACATATACTAAGACAACTCACACTACAATATAATATATTTATAGCTACGAAATCTTAGCTACAAATCTAAATTCCGTGGCTAGTACCTAACAACAGCTATAAAAATTAGAAAGGCATGGCTTTTTTACAAATCTGTAAAGTTTCTTAGCCACAAAAGTTAAATTGACAAAGCTTATTCCTCATTTTTACTATAGTTGTCAATTATCATGGCAACAATTACGTAAATAGCTATAAATTTATAGCTACGGTGTAATTTCGTAGCTAATTATAAATTTTTGCCACGCATTAAAAGTTATTGTAATAATAGTAAATTTTTAGACACAATAATTTTTCGAAATAAATTATTGTAGCTAAAATAAATATTTTTGCTTTCAAATTATAAAATATCGTGGCAATAGTTGACTTAAAATATTAATTGTCATGACGAGATGATATAGCCACAGATCCTTTGATATGATAAAATTTCGTAGCTAATCATTAGTTTTTGCTACCTCCTAAAACTTACTGTAGCAAACTAATTTCTAATCACAATAAAATTTTTAAAATAAAATATTTTATCTGAATAAATAGTTTTGCTTTAAGTTCTAAATAAACTAGGGCTATAATTGGCTTAACAATTATTTGTCATAAATGATTTAACCACAGATTTATCACTATGATAAAATTTTATAGCTATTTATAAGTTTTTACAGCAAGTTAAAACTTATGTAGCAATAGAAATAATTTAGCCACATTAAATTAGTTCAAAAACAATCATGTAGTTAATGGATATATTTGCTTCAAGTTAGAATGAAATGCCAAATAGTTGGCTTAATAGTACATTTTTTTATCATAACAAAAACGAATACAGATTCAGAATATCAATAAACTTCCAAAGTTGACTATCACTATATTGTCGTACATTTAAGGTTACCATTGCAATAATAATATTTTAACCATAATAACTTAGGGGAAAAAATATCATAGATGAATACTTTCACTTCGACTATGACAAGACTTGATCTAGAAGTATTCGGTTATGAAAAATTAATTTGATAGAAAAATAAGATAAAATAGTAATATATATGATTAAAAATTAATTAACTTTCAAATAAAAAAATTAAAATGCAAAAATTAATCTTCAATCTTAAAATTTGTATTTTACAAAGATTAAATGCAAAAAAATAATCTTCAGTCTTTAAATTGAATCTAAACAGTATAAAAACTATAATGAAAAAAAGTAGGAAAAATGATATTGTATAGCAGCCTCAAAATAATAGCTGAAAAATATAATTTTTGTATATATATATATATATACATTTGATATGTTATATATAAAAATTATATAAATTTTATAGACTTTTTTGGCTACCCGTAAATAATTTCGGAAGCGAGCTAAAAAATAAAAAAAGCCCAAAAAAATATAGTAAAATAGCAACGAGTTTGCGATGAAAAACAAAAATGTGTCGCTGGTTTTTATGCTAACATTAGCAAAAGATTTAGAGATAGAAGTTTCTACGACTAACATTATTATTGTATTATTTTTTCTGGTAAATTATTCTAAATACTCCTGTAGTATTAATCAATTTCAAATACATTCATTGTATTTTAAATTTAAACTTATATCCCCTATATTATTGAAATTATGCACTTACACCCTCTATGAGGTATATCTGTAACTTCTTTTCTTAAAATAAAATGATTAATGATAAATTAAAATTATAAATAACTTTTTATATACTTATTTTTATGATATTTTAAGAAGAAAATGAAAAAAATTGTTGAAAATCTTTATTAACGTCATTGATTAAATTTATTTTTGTTGTTATTATATATCTCTTGAAATTCTTAAATAAAAATTTAGTACAAATTATTTATTTAGTGGACCTGAATTTTTGCGGATTTTGCATAACAGTTTATCTGTCGAAGCATGTTATCTATTTTTCTAGAAATAGTTAAACCTCTTATATAATAAAATATTGTACAAATGAAATTTCATCCAACTAAGTAAATTTAAAATCTTTGAAGCAGATGAATAAATAAACTAACTAAGACGAAAATGAGATATTCGTATTATGAGTTTCGAAAGATATATGTTTCAAAATATATTTATTCTACTCCGTAATCAAATGGTCCGTAAAAGTTTTAAACAAAAATATTTATCTTTTTGTTGAATTTCATAAAATAAAAAACATACGAAGTTTTTATTTATAATTTAATTTTTCTTTTAATAAGTATGTTTAAACATACTTAGTTATGGATATACCTCATAAGAGGTGTAATCGCAGGATTTTTATAATATGTAAAGGCTATAAGTGTTTAATTTTCTTATATCTAATTACACTAAGAATTAAAAGTTTAATATGACTGAAATTTAAGTCGATAAAAAATTAATTTTATTATAATTCTTATTAAACAAGTCTTACCTATAAATTTCAATTACATATCCCATTATTGTGTGCATGCCTAATAACATCGAATTTCAACAAATATAATCTTATACCAATTAAATTATACAATAAATTATTTATATTATATATCGAATCAAAGAATTAAAAATTTAATATAATTATACAAGTAAGGTCGTGTCTCACTTAAATAATTTCAATATTATTAGATTTTATTTCAAAATGCTGAGAATTTAATATGGCTGATAAAGGATTTTATAAAAAAATTAATTTGTATATCATAATTCATACTAAACAAAGTATTACATGTGATTTTCTATTGTAATCTAATTATATTACAAAGTATTACATGTGATCACTAATTGTATTCAATTTGAATAAGCATAATTAATGATCTAATGTCGTTCTGATAACTGAATAATTATATAAATCTAGTTAAGCACCCAAAAAAAAATGTACATAATTGAAATAGAAGCATATAACAAACTAACAATATCATATATGTACGACGGAAGCTTTTAAAAACTGTAATTTAGAATATCTTCATTTTATTTAAATAGTTTATTGTTTCTATGTTACTTATTATAAATTAAATATTTGTAATATTTATTCTTTTTGTTTTTTGGTGGGTAACTTTTTTACTTATATTTGTTAGCACTTACATTTTTTTTGCATTTAATGTATTACGTGTATTAATTAACAAATAAAAGAAAGCAAAACTCTATCTGTCAAATTAGATGAGATACTTTTCTTTTTAGTCTGTTCCAAAATAAATGACACGTTTCTAAATTTGGAAATAATTCAACTTTAAATTCTTCATTTTACCCATTTTATTCTTAATGAGAAGCTTTTATAACCACACAAATGTCATGACCCTACAAAGCTTTTACCCCTTAAACTTTTAAGACCACAAGTTTTAAAAGTTTTTTTTTCTTAACCTCCGTGCCGAGTCAAACTACCTCATCTAATTGAAACGGAGGTAGTATATAGCGTAAAAATAGCACAGGCTAGCCAGTTTTCGGACTGATAATTAAAAAATAGCCAGCATTTGCAAAGTCATTAAAAAATAGCCAGTATTGTGCTGCAACACGGACTGGTCCAGCATAATATACTGGAGATTGGTGCACATGTGTATAAACTTCCAGCATATTATGCTGAAACTCCAACACGCGAAAAGTTCTAGCATAATATACTGGAGATTGGAGCACCTGTGTATGAACTTCCAGCATATTATGCTGGACCGGTATATTATACTGGAACTCCAATATATTATACTGGAATATTTTTTGAATTTTGAACAGTATTTTCATTCAGATTTATCTTTACATGAAAAGAGATAAAATTTCAATTACTTTTAAAACTATAGCGATTTTTCAATTAGCATTTGTAAATCTGACTATTTTTGAATTTCTCCGTTAGATAGCAAGTAAAGAAACGACAAAGCCCAAAGCAAAATCCCTAAAAACCCAAAGTACACTGACTTCCTCTCTCTCTCCCGGCGGCACCTCCCTTTCCCCACTTCTCCATTCCATTCTTTAACCACAGCTAACTAAGAAGACCGAGCACGACAAAGAAGAGCGGGAGAGAATACCATCGCTTCTCTATTCTTGGACAGAAAAGGTAAACTCATATCTCTATATTTTAGGGTTTGTGAATCTTTTTATACCTACTTCACTTGGATTTCTGGGTACAATTTTGTGGACTATTCCAGCAATTTGATAGATATTGTATCTTATTTTTTATAAGTGGTGATCGAGAATTTGAAGATTTTGAAGTTATAATGTTGGGAGGAGCCATAGTTCATCGGCTATAACAGAAAAGCAATTTTACAAAATTGGGATGAAGATCATAGTTGTTTAAAAAGTGTTCAAATTTTTCTTTTTTACTTCTTTTGTTGCTTTGTATTTTTTTATTTTAATTTGTTATCTGTTAGAAATTCTTGTAAAATATTTATCAAGACATGTTTGTTGTCTGCTTGGAATTCTATCAATATTTTTACTAATCGAACTTACGTCCTTGTGTTAAAGTTTCAACTCAGTTGTACCTGTTAAACATATATAATCAGTTATTTTTGCTTCGTGGGGTTACAATATTTGTTGATTGACAGATAGATTGGTGGAGTTAGATCAATGACAAATTAAGACCAAGATAAGGTGCAGTTGAAGACCCGAGGAGGAGTGAAAAAAGAAGACGGTGTCTCAAGAAAGATGGTGTTGTAGAAGAATTGTGTATCGTGAATGCTTTAAAATTTACAATTATGTGTAACTTGAAACCTATTGTGGAATGTAAATTCTTTTTATTCTTAGCTACGTTATTAAAAGCCTTATGTGTAACTTTGAATTTGTTTTGGAATCTAAAATATTTGGAACTTTAACTATTATGAAAATATTTCATAATATATATATACACATATTTAATTATCACGTAACAAAAATGTGATTATACATTCTCACTTTTCGTAGCAAATGAAGAAATATTTAGCTGTAATTTTATTTATTTCATGGCAATAGAATGGATTCTTAGCTACCTAAATATTTGTGGCAAATACTTCAACTCATAACTATGAATATTTGAACCTGTAGCTGAAAAAAAGTACTGTTGCCACAACCAAAATATAAAAATAGCCACAAGACTTGAATTTTCGTGGCAAACAAATTAACTCTTTTGCCACTGTAAAACATCTTGGGGCACAATATAAAGATTGCTATATAGTTTATTTGCCGTGAGAAAAGACTAAGAGTATTTGCTATGACTATATATTTCATGGCAAAAAAGTATTATCAATATAACTACAACACATAAAATATTCGTAGCAATATTATTCCTTAGATACGGATCATATAAAGTTTGTAGCTAACTTTTAGTTACGCTACATTTTACTACTGATGCTACGCAAAAATATATTGCGGCTAAAGTTTTTAGCTACAAAAATTTTCATATTTAGCTACAATGTATTTTGTAGTTACATATGCAAATGTTGTAGCGTCAGTTAAGGAATTTAAAAGAAGACAACTCAGCAAGAACCAAACTTTTAACGTTTAGCCCGTGTATGTACTCGTCACCTCGCATATACGGCGCTCACATATCACAAATTGTTACAACAGTATCAAATCCTAAGGGGATTTTCCCCTACACAAGGTTAGACAAGCCACTTACCTCAAATCTCGCTCAATCAGTCAAGTAGTATGCCTTTCCCTCGATTTTCCAACTCCTCGGCTCGAATCTAGCCAAAACTATTTCATCCTATAAATATAACTACAAAAAACTAATTTAAATAATGAAACTACAACTTTAGCAGAGAATTAAAAATTCAGCTCAAAAAGTCGACCCAGGCCCACGTCTCGGAATCGGGTAAAAGTCACAAATTATGAACACCCAAACACGCTCCTAAGACCAAAATCACCCTACAGAGCAATAGGAACCGTCAAAACTCCATTCCGGAGTCGTCTTCACAAAATTCAAACTATGGTCGATTCCTATGACCTAAACTTCCATTAAGGACTATGTGTCCCATTTCACTTCGAAACTAAAAATAAATTCTCCCTGCAAGTTATATAACCACAACCCGAAAGAGAGGGAGCAATAATTAGGGGTTCGGGGCTAATACTCTCAAAACGACGGGCCGGTTCGTTACATATTTAAATTTATTTCTATTTTACGCTCAATGCCATCTTTCAAGTTTGACACTCAGAATCATCTTGTTACAACTATTATAATTTCATCCGACGACATTCTTCGACCGATAAAGAATTCAACTATTATGCTAATGAAGACATTACTTCAGAGATTGAGGAAGGAGATGGGCCTTCTGATAGTCCTTTAGAAATGCAAGGCAAGTCTTCTACTGATACGGAGCCGTAGCGTGATAGAATTAGAGATGAAGTTGTTGAGAAATATTATCATGTGTGAGTGACTTTGCTTATTATTTCATGGTGGATTATCAATATATAGTAATTTGTGGAATATACTTCTAATTCATATTGAAAGATGTATTTTGATTATTTAAATCATCTTGTAAATAATAAGTAATTATACTAGATAATATTATATAATTTGGTATAACTATATATTCTATATTGATTTAAATATTCAATATGTATGTTTATTTTATTTTTATATTTTAATTCAATTAAATAAAAAATAATAGAAGTCTCTTACGATAAACATTTGAGTTTACTTTTCTCTTTAAAACAATTATAAGACTTTGGTACTATTCTTTTTGGTAATTTGACACTCAAAAGCACTTTTTTGAAAGATTGATCAAATACAATTTGTTTATCAAATATTGCAAAAAGTACTTCTTAAATAAATAGGCCAAACACAAATCGTTTTTCCCCAAAAATACTTTTGGATAAAGCACTTCTGAAAAAAATTATTTTTCAAAATAAGTAATTTTTGACAACTAGATCAAACAGGCTCTAAATCAGTAAACTACTTCTTGCAATGAAAAACTTACTAAATATAGCTTAAATATCACATGAAGTCATTAAACTATCTTTTGTGGTAAAAAGATTTCTCAACTTTGCCCCATGCATCAAACTTCTAATGACTTTTATATGACATTTAGGCAAAATTAATCAGTAGCTTTTTGGTTACAAAAAATAGTTTAATGACTTTTGTGATAGTCAGTCAAATAAAGTAATTTTCTATTACAGAAATAGTTTAGTAACTTTGATCATAAAATGGAAGTTGGTGACCATTGACCATCCACGAAATTAACCTGAAAAATCTCTTATAGTGAGAGATGTTTATCAAAACTTTCTCCCATTTGTTAAAACTAGTATAAGTATATGTGTGATACGCGAAATATATTGTACCAAAAGGGAAAATTACGCGATACATCGAATAATTGTACTATATTTATTATTCGTAACTATACTTTCAGTAAATTTACCATTCGTAGTTATGCTTGAGTTCTATAGCAACAACAACAACAATTCAGTAAAATCCCACAAGTGAGGTCTGAACAGGGTTGAGTTCTATAGCAAATTCATAAAATAAGAGATTAATTGTTTTAAACTAAAACAAGAGAGAAACAAAGCTCTCGTCATTAGTTGGTTAGAGCGCCACTTAGTTAGTAGAGGTCTTGAGTTCAACTCTTAACAAGAGCATTTCATTTTTCTATGTTTTTATATTGCGCATTGGTTGTATTCGTTGCGCGAACTAATACAATCAATACGAATACAGTCGATGCAAGTTATATACTTTGTATAGACCCTTGTATACAGGCGATATATGTTGTATCATTTATATACACTCTTGTATTTTGCCTTTATTCAGTTAATACATATTGTTTTTGTTGCGTAAATGAATACAATTGCATGAACTAATACAGTTGATAAAGATTGTATTAGTTGTACGAACGAATACAGTTGACTGTAAACAGTAACTACGAATGATAATTAGGCAAACTATAATTATTAAGTTCTAAACTATAGTGATTTATGAAAATTCCAGCCAATAAAGAGAAGAAACCAATCTGGATACCTTTCCGTCACAGTTAATGTTACCACTTTTTTACTTTTAAAGATGACAGAACGTTCCTTTTATGAAAAAACTTTTACCTCTACACAATGTTCCGTCACATTACCAAAATGAGATTCTGTTTATTTTGCAAAAATAAAAAGAAGATACAAAAGAGAGCAATCAATTTCTAAAGTTGTGAAGGTTAACTTGTCTATTCATATGGACACTTCAAAAGATGATTGGCATATTTTGTTAATCTATTTTCCTTTTTCTACTTGGAGCAAGGAAACGAATATGAATGCACAAATCATAGACTAATAACAATTACTTTGCCCAAATATAGATAGACAACAATAGAATGATTACATCATAAATGTAAATTGACAGCCATTCAAATTTAATGAAGGCAAAAGTCGAACAACTTACACAAAAGGGTACTCAAAATATAAGTGAGTCTATAATAATAATAATTAATTACTATAAAAGTCAAACCAGTGGTACCTTTTTCTTCTTCTTGTAACACACCCGGTTCGACCCGAATAAGAAAAATTGCACATTTATTTATTCAATTCAAATCCTTTGCTTGGCTCAATCAGCAATTGCCCAAGTCATGTCGTTTTCAAAGATCCAGTGACAAACCTCAATCTTCCCGGGTCCCGACCCGAGTGCAACAAATGCTCCATGAGAGGGTCCCCATGAAGACGTATCCACATGGCAAATAGCAACTCCATGGTTGATTTGGGCCTTTGATTTCGGGTCCAAAATATCCGCTTCGTAGACCCGAACTTTAGGAACCGAATGGCAGTAATAGAGCAAGTAAGGGAACAAGCTCTGATGACAAGACACTGATTTGGTGACTTTTCCACCGTTGATTCCTTTGACTGATCCTATCATGATATTCTCCTTTGACCCTTTTGTATTCTCCGTTGTTCGAACGACGACGTTCCGGCCCAAAACTGAAGTTGCAAAATCAATCATATCTTCAGCTGAGTTAATACAGCGTTTGGTCTCGCCGGCACTGGGTGCTCTTTCACACTCAGTCAAAGCATCGCCGATCATCTTTGCCACCGGAGAATCATCGTCGGCGTGAAAGATTTTCTTCATCTCGCCAATCTTGGAGGTAGAAAATGGTAATTTAGCAGCAATCACCCGGGGCAAAAACGACCTTTTAGGCATCTTATCCTTTATATCTGGCATAGGCATAATTATACCACTCTTCAACATCTTCTCCCGGAAAAACTTTCCGGGCTCAACCCACCGGTTATTCACCATTTTGCCACCGTTGACCTCGGTCAACGAAGCCAAAACTTGGGATGATTTGTTGTGGTAATTAGAAAATGTGGCAGAATCTTTGACATAATCTTTGAAAGTGTTATTAACCCCATAAGTTTTGAAATTAACTTTTGGGTTGTTAGCACCTTTACCGTAGCGAGTGAATTTATCAGTACCTTCGTTAAAAGATTGACCATAGTTGACAAAATTTGCTTCACCAGCATTTGTATCCTTGATATAGTTCTGAAAATTGTCATCTCCAACATTAGCTTGATCTCTGTAATTAGTAAAAGTCTCAGTTGGACCATTACCACCAGCACCATAGTTCTTGAAATTATTTTCAGGAACATTTCCATTGGTACCATAAGATGTGAAATTTTGGTTGCCACCATTTGCCGTCTGACCATAGTTTGTAAAGGTTGAACCTATAACATTTGTGTCGGTACCATAGCTGGTGAATTTATTATCAGCCCCATTCCCATTTTTGCCATAGTTACTGAAAGATTGGTCACCAGCATTAGCATTTTTTGAGTAGGCAGTAAAATCTTGATTCCGACCAGTAGCTGCGTCGGAATAGGAAGTGAACTTAATATTGGGGACATTAACATTTGGACCGTAGTTTGTGAATTTACCAGTACCCCCAGCAGCATTTGTGCCATAGGTGTTGAAAGCTTGGTCAATTACATTCCCATCAGGGGCATAATTGGAAAATCCATCATCATGGCCTCCGGAATCTCTACTGTAGCGTCTGAAAGAATCTACAGGGATGTTTTCTCCGTCAGAATAATTCTTGAAACCGTCAAATCCGCCAGCTCTGGTAGTGCCGTAATTGGTGAAGTTCTTGTCATTGTAAGAGGCAAAGTTGACATCGTTGCTGTGCTTTTCAAGACTTGGTGACAAATCTGGGGCGCACAGCAGATTTGCTGAAGAGCAAAAGGAGTGAAGCTGTGTGGAGAGTGCATTCTGATCCGCTACAAGCTTTGTGTAAGTTGCATATTGTGCAGCGTTCAATGGTGACGCTTTGTTGAGAAGAAACCATGGCTTTGGCAAGTCATTTGAGACTTGTTTCTTCCAGTACCTAATCAGATAACCTTTTGGTGTAAATGGGTTCCCAGATTCACCAGAATTATCTCCATTTCCAGCCACAACAACCTGCATTCACACCCCATTAAGTACATAAAGTTACAGTCTTTCATACAAAATCAAGATTATTTCAAGAAACTGAAATAGATATATGAGTGTAACATTAAAGGTTGTTACTTACACTGACCAGAAGAACAAGTAAGATGCAGAAAGAAAGAGTTTTGGTGGTGTGCATTTCTTTAGTGTGAAACAGAGAGAAAGGAGGAGCTAGGTGAAGAGTAGAATGTTGGTGGGAGGTTTGGTTGGAGGCACAAAATTTATAGTAGAAGGTTCTAAAAGAGTATAGTAGAAAGTAGAGATGATAAATGGAGTGTGGGGTTAGTTGTGCTCTTGCCCTTTTGAAGTTTAAACACTATCTGTCTGTATTTTTAGTATTCTAAGTAGAGAGGGTTCTGGTTTCTTGATTAATCATGCTTGTAACATGATTTTTTGTTACACTTCCATAAACTTGGTTTTCTTTCATTTTTGGTAATTGAAAGAGGATTATAATAGTAAGCAGAACTTTTTGCTTTGTTGATCCTCTTTTGCTTATGTCTGCTTTCTGACGTGGAAAACTCATTCCTTTTAAAAATAATTTAAGTTGGGTACCTTTTTTAGCTTCAGTAGACACATGACCTGTAATTTGGCTTGTCAGTTTAGCCTTCATAGGGGGAAATTTTTCAAATTCACTTCACATTGCCACATTACAATAGTAGTATAGTATAAATCCAAGTCTCTAGGAATCAGTAATATTTAAATAACCCTAGAGTCTTCGTTTAGACAAGAAGTTTTTGGAGAGAGGGCTAGCCTAAAGATTAGGGGCAATAGTATTTTGGGAGCCCTTAACATTAATGACCTTCTCTGAGATTGAGAAGAGTCTTTATTGAGACAACAAAGGCTTAAAGAGAGGACTACCCTAAAGATAAGGGCATTAGCATATTGGGAAACCCATCTAAAGAACCCCATTCCCCTCGCCTCGCAATAGAAGCAGAGTTTTTCTTTTTGAGTTTAAATTCAGGAGAACAGTTTCCTTTGTTTTTTTTTTTTGCTCTATCACTTAATTTGATAACAAAAAAATACAGTAAATGATTTAAACACATTGGTAGTGTAATTTTTTCTGCGTTACATTGTATATAAATTGTCCTTAATAATCGAGAAATTTTTAAGGATCAATAATGCGGATAAATTTTCACTTAAACATCACACTTTTATTTGTAACAAGGTTCAGACCTATAAAATAAGCCTAATTCACTCATCACATGTTGTACTTTTACCACTAAACTAAAGCATTATGGCGTGCCATATATAAGTTAAGTTGTTATTTTGGGGGTGATGAGGTGGGTAGGGTGGTGAGGGTGCCTTTTGAGTCTATATTTAGTGACAGATAAGCCATAGAAGCCGCGTAAAAATGTGCACAAGAACAATACTGGTTTTTTGATGGTACGTTTTTTTGGTTTCAAATGGGTTGTGAACGCGTCTAGACCTCAAACATTACTACTATTTTGTTTTATGCAATGAATTTTTTCTGCAACTTTTTGTGATCCTCGAGTTCTTACTCACTCTCACCTTCAATAGTAATACTCTCATGTGTGCCATTATATTAATTATTGCTGCTCTCTTTATCTCTCTTACCAAACTTTTTCTTTTATTTTAAGTGAAAGATGATAAACTTGCATTTGTACCTCTTGGTCAGGGACAAAAGCCCGTGACAAGGGCAAAATCTGTAATTCTTCCTGTGGTTTAAGGATTTTCTTGGTATATTTTCTCTTCTTTCTTCTCACTTATCTTTCTTGTGGCCACTAAATTCTCGAACCAGGATTGCTTTTTGCTTTATATTTCAATGAAGTTTTTCAATGTATATATTTCCCTTTTTTCCAGCGAGGATATAATAATGATGTATAAATTAATCTCTGTGTGTACGTCATCTGACGAATTTATTAATGTTTTTGTGACTTAAGAGAACACTAAGAAATGGGCCTCCCCTTTATACAAGCGGACTCTGTTTATTTTATTTCATTTTTGTCATTTTTTTATTATAAAGTATTTGTGATTGATGGATTAATGAGTAAAATGTATAGTGACATCTTAACGGTCTAGTTGTGTTCAAAATTTTCTCAAAAGAATCCTTCATTATCTTTTAGTTTTGGATATTTAAAAATCTAATCTTGTACAATATGCACTAATATAGTCTCTAAAGAGATATCAACAAAAAACAGTTCACCATTCTCATTCTTAATTATGATAATGTTGTTTATAAGTAATTAATTGCATGACAATGCTACAACTAGCATTTGGAATTATTGATTTAGGAAGATGATGCAAAAGGTTATGGAATTATTGTTAATGCAATTTGTATCCCAAGGCCAAGACACTCATCGCAAAAACGGAGGAGTTAAAAATGAGAAAAAGATAACAAACAAAATAATAATTAATATTAAATTTAAAAGTTTTACCAAAAAAAAAAAATTTAAAACTTGAGTATCTTATTACTTTTGACTACTTTGTAATTTATTGATTTGTATGATTTTTGATATTCAGTGAATAATGCACACATTTACCTATTGTTGCTACATATTTTAGTACTTTTAATTGTCTTTTGAGTGTTACTTATATTATGTTATGCTTAATATTATATTTTAATTGTATAGGAATAAAGCGGTGTGAAGATGAAGAGATTTGGAACAAAATTGAATAAAACGCGGAAGAAAAAGAAAGAAAAATAAAAGAATAAAATAAGGTGACAAA
>MCJB01015463.1:60433-77117 GCA_002018475.1 Nicotiana obtusifolia | reverse complement strand
GGGGGGGGGTGACTTTTACATCTATACCCAGTTTTAGGGTCTCAGTTGAATCTATACCCACTTTGCAAAATATTTGCAAGCGTACCCACTTTATGATCAACTTCAGACTTATCGGGTCTGAAGTTAAAAAAAAATTATCTGAAGTTAAAAAATTGCACTTCAAATGCACTTAAGGCCAAATAGGTCTGAAGTGCAACCAATGGTTTCATGCACTTAAGGCTAATAAGTCTGAAGTGAAAAATTGCACTTCAGATGCACTTAAGGCCAATAAGTCTAAAGTGAAAAATTGCACTTCAGATGCACTTAAGGCCAAAAAGTCTGAAGTGCAACAAACGTTTTTATTAACTTAAGGCCAATAAGTCTGAAGTGAAAATTTGCACTTCAGATGCACTTAAGGACAAATAGTCTGAAGTGTAATAAATGGTTTCATGCACTTAAGGCCAATAAGTCTGAAGTGAAAAATTACACTTTAGATGCATTTAAGGCCAAAAGGTCTGAAGTGCAACAAACGTTTTGCTACACTTAAGGCCTATAAGTCTGAAGTGAAAAATTACACTTCAGATGCACTTAAGGCCAAAAGGTCTGAAGTGCAACAAATGTTTTGCTACACTTAAGGCCAGTAAGTCTGAAGTAAAAAATTGCAATTCAAATGCACTTAAGATCAAAAGGTCTGAAGTGCAACAAACGTTTTGCTACACTTAAGGCTAATAAGTCTGAAGTGAAAAATTGCACTTCGGATGCACTTAAGGCTAAAAGGTCTGAAGTGCAACAATTGTTTTGCTACACTTGCCAATAAGTCTGAAGTGAAAAATTACACTTCAGATGCACTTAAAGGCCAAAAGGTCTGAAATGCAACCAATATTTTTATGCACTTAAGGCCAAATAGGCCTGAAGTACAAATTTCCCAGAAACAGAATTTTATTTTTCGAATTATAGCAATCAAATATACGATTTAATATCTAAATCTACTCCAATTGAGCTCAAATTTGAAATATAACCTCCAAACATCATCAGGAACAAACCTCAATCATCAATTTGTCAAAACAACAATATATCTAATGAACCCATTTTGCAAATTAGAAAAAGAAGAAGAAGAAACCTTAAGCAATAGTAAAAAATAAAGTGTCATAACAGCTCACCATTGTAAAACAACATAAACTACATTAAAATATGTTCACAACCACCATATAAAATCATTGTCACCTGAGGAAGAAGAAGAAGAAGAAGAAGAAGAAGAAGAAGAAGAAGNAGGAGGAGGAGGAGGAGGAGGAGGAGGAGGATAAGAAGAAAACGAAGGAGGAGAAGGAGGAGGAGAAAGAGGCCTAAAGTTTTTTAAGAAATGGGTATAGATTAAAACTTTTTTAAAAAGTGGGTATAGGTTAAATGGGGACGACCAAATAGGGTATCCCGTGCAATTTTTACCAAAAGGGAGGGAGGACACCCTTAGGTGTTTGTCACCCCAAATGTAAGACAAAAGGGAAGGGCAATTCAATTAAAAGCAAAGAAGGAATTGAGCCTGCAAAAACTCACTGGTTTCTGCGCCAGTGCCAGCGCTAGGCGCTGGTCTGGACGCTGTGGTGCGTGACTTTTTCTATTTCGCGCGGAACAAAGTTATTTCGGCCCTACACGATCTCCAACTCGTATAAAAGGGGCCCTAAACATATTTTTGCGAGAGAGGACATTTTTTAGAGGAAAACACAAGCACAAAGCCGTCGTGGAGGCCGGGATTCATCAAATTCCATCTTTCTTATGCCAAACCTAGTAATATTTATGTTTCTTCGTATGATTTGTTGTTTGGTTACCATGTCTATGTGGAGCTAAATTTCACGTTCTATGGTTGTGGTTCTTTCATGACTATTGTTATTCGGATATTGATTTTGCTTTCTTGATTTATCATATTAGTTTATTTATTCAATCTTGCGCTTAATTATTTAATTGCTTGATCACCAATTGAATTCTATCTATGAATCTATAATTGAACTCGAAAGTGAGAATTCTAGATTGCACATAGGATTGAGTAGAGCAAGTTCTTGAACCCGCGCATCGAGGAATGAATTCGCAGTTAGGATAGACATATACCTAAGTGCCTTGCTTGGTTGATGTACATTAATTATAAATGCATTCTTGGTGGTTCTAATTCCATAGACATATAGGCGTTAGGTTAGCTTGAATAGGCGAGTAACAACTCGACAAATTCTTATGAGCAATATTAACCCTATCAACTAATGAACTAAATGAATTAGTTAGTCAATTCAATTGAAGAATAGAATAGGAATGTTAGATAGCCCATAACCCTAGATCGTTTTCATAACATTGATAATATAAAAATCTGTTCTTCCCTGTTCAAAAGTTCATTATTTGTTTTTTTTTTAAATTAGTTTAGAATCAAAACTTCTAGTTTTAATTCTAGTTTAGATAGTTAGGATAGTCTAATTTAGTTAATAATTAATCACAAGTCCTCGTGGGTTCGATATCCAACTTTTAGTCACTTTATTACTTGACGATCGCGTATACTTACGTGTGCGTTTGGCTGCGTGTAACGTCCAACAATTTAATTATAAGTTGTGTGAAGTTGAAAAAAATCTTCTAGACTAAATTGAGGAGCTAAAACAAGAATACCAATCATTAGACCATTTTTTTCTTGAATATGCCAATATTGAGAAGAGTGTTCTAGAGTCATGTGAGGGAATAGATAATATTATCTTGGGAGACTTGAGTGTGTGTATATATGGGGATGTAAACAGTAGTACAAGTCATGAGTTAGGGCGCCTTCGACCTGATTCCAATCATTTTTCCACATTGTGCTTAGTTAGTAAGATAGTAATCAAGCTATTTGAGCCTATGGGGGAGTCAAAGGGTGAGGATGAGAGTTCCTATGTCCTTGATTTTGTTGTGCCAAAATAAAAAAATTACCGTCCTCATCTAGGTCGAAAAGTGCAGAGTGAGAAATTTATTACCTGGCCTGGTTATCTTTGTTGCCCCACCAAAGGAGCATAGCCACATACTGGATGCCTGTTAGGGGTACAATTCATAAGTTCAAGGTGGAGGCAAAAAGTGATTCAAGTCGTGCTGCGACTTTAAATTAGGAGCATGTTGGGAGGCATCCCGGCTTTACTGCTTTCTTTTATTTTTATTTTTTTAATATTATTTTTATAGTATTTATTTTTATTTTGTAGGATTATGAGAAGAGGTAGCAAAGCCATAGGAAGTATGCAAAAGAAAGCTAGATGGTTGGGACTAAGTGTGGGTTGTCCACGCAAAGGACCATCTTTAGGAAAAGTCTGATTACCCTATGAGCTGTTATTGCTTCGGCCTTTGGCCTTCCAGGGAGTTTGTCTTACCCTCTTGATTTTACTTATAATGTGCATTAAGGACACTGCACTCTTTTAAGTGTGGGGTGGGAGAATTTCTTTGGATAATTAGTTTTTTTTTAAAATTATTTTAGCTTCTTATTTCTTTTTTTGTAGTAATGTAGTATTATAGTAGTCGTTTTAATAGCTTTATTGTTTTTAAATATGAAAAAATAGAAAAGCACAAAAAAAATTATTTTGAAAAATTTGAGCTATTCCTGACGATAGATCTCCTAGACAGTCTTGAGGGATTAAAGTCTAACAAAAAAAATAACAAAAAAAATTTTAAAAATAGAAAAATTCAAAAATATGTCTTTTATTTTTTCTTTAGGTAGTAATACTCCCCCGTGATTTTTTTGTGCCTCGGTTCTTTTTCATGGGATGTAGTTTGAATTGGGTAGTAGTTTTTTTTTTTTTTTTTTTTTTTTTTTTTTTTTTTTAAAATTTTTGGAGTAGGTTAGACTTTAGGGAATAAATGGAGGAAAGATGAGATTCCTAAGCGCCCTTGACTTGTTTGATAGTAGCATATATAGGTTTTGGCATGTGTAGTATCTTCCCTATATTTTGAAATTGTCTATGATGGTTGTACATACTGAATATCATGTTATTGACGCTTATGTCTTATGTACTTGACTTATGTTCACTTTGTGCTTAATGCTTAATATCTCGTGGCTCCGTGAATACTTGTATTTGTTGAGAGTCGGAATGAGGCGGTCCTTAGTGAGTCATGTGCCATGTGTGGTGAAGTTTTTGTGTAGTCCATGTTTTTGTAATAGATTCTAGAACTTGCCCG
This sequence comes from Nicotiana obtusifolia, assembly GCA_002018475.1. Taxonomy (NCBI): domain Eukaryota; kingdom Viridiplantae; phylum Streptophyta; class Magnoliopsida; order Solanales; family Solanaceae; genus Nicotiana; species Nicotiana obtusifolia. The sequence continues at coordinate 72,974 of MCJB01015463.1, read as the reverse complement.
GTATGTGAGTCGAAGCGAAATGTTAGGTGATGCTCGGTGTGAAACATATTTTTAGGCCCTGTTTGATCTTTTTGAGCTTAGTGCTTATCACAAATAAAAGTTATCCCTAGTTAACCCTTTTGAGCCTATATTTTTTTATTTGACACCCATATTACAAGCCTATACTCTCTTTGTTCTTGATTGACATTGTTCTGATCTTTTTATCTTTTAAGGCACTTAAATTGTAAAATGAGCGCTCGAAGAAGTAAGGAGGGAATGTTTGGTGGATTTTGAGTGGAATCAATAAAAGAAAGAAGGGTGCACTTTGTTTTGTAAAAGAATACACCACTACCGAAAATTAAAAAAGAAAAAAAAGAAGAAGAAAAATCTGGAGAAAAAGAAGAAGAAAAATAAATGTAGATGAATAAATATCTTGTTTTAGCTAGTAGAGTGTAAATGACGATAGTGCTTAAAGAAAAAGGGTATATTTATTAGGGTGATATTGTTTGTGAAGTTGAAGTTGGATTGGGAAAATATGCGCTTAACTTATTTGGTGATGTGTTAAAGTGCTTAGGAGGTTGAACCACTATTCCTAAATATATCATACACGTCCTTTAGCCTACATTACAACCATAAAAAATCCTAATTGATTTTAGATCGAGCGAGCCTACATTAGTAGATTTTTACATTATGGCCAAGCCTATGGTACCAATTGCATACATGTGACTTCTTTGTGAGAGTGAGAGATTTCTTTTATATACAAGCGAGTCCTTAAACTATATTTGATCATGAGATTCAGATGTGTGAATTCAACTTACTTTCTTTGCTTTTGTTGTGAGGGCACATGATTTCTTGAGGGGTAGGTAATGTTATTAGATTTCTCTATGATGTTGGGTGTTCAAGCCAGGGGTGCATTATGACATTGAGTCGGTTTTTGAGGCTAGGATTGTTATGAGTACGTTATCTATGTTGTGAATATTATTGAAGAATGGCATAAGTAAAGTGAAGTGTAAGTGATTGTATATGCTACAGTTTAATTGTTGCTATCAACCATGGTCATTGGAGTAGTGTACCTCAAGTGAGTAAAAATAAAGTGCTAAAAAATAATGCAAATTATTGGCTTACTCGAGGACGAGGAAGATTTTAACTGTGGGGTGGTGATATTCGGCCAATAATGCATATATTTATCTATTATTGCCTCATATTCTAGTACTTTTAATCGTATTTTGTATGTTAATTATATTACTTTATGCTTAATATTATATTTTAATTGTGTAAAAATAAAGCGGTGTAAGATAAAGTGATTTGAAACAAAATTAAATAAAATACGGAAAAAAAAAGAAAAACAAAAGAATAAAATAAGATGACGGGGGACACCCTTTGGTGTTTGTCCCCCTAAATGTAAGACAAAAGGGAAGGCAATTCAATTGAAAGAAAAGAAGGAATTGAGCGTGCAAAAGCTCACTGATTTCTGCGCCGGGCCAGCGCTAGGTGCTGGTCTGGACGCTGTGGTGTGTGACTTTTTCTATTAAGCCCGAAATAAAGTTATTTCGTCCCTATACGACCTTCAATTTGTATAAAAAGGGTCCTAAACCTATTTTGGAGGGGGGAACGTTTTTGAGAGGAAAACACAAGCACAGAGCTGCCGTGGAGGCCGGAATTCATCAAATTTCATCTTTTTTCCGCCAAACTTAGTAATTTTTATGTTTCTTCATAGTTGTTTGGCTACCATGTCTATGTGGAGCTAAACTTCACGTTCTATGATTGTGGTTCTTTCATGACTATTATTATTCAGATATTGATTTTGCTTTCTTGATTTATCATATTAGTTTATTTATTCAATCTTGCGCTTAATTATTTAATTGTTTGATCACCAATTGAATACTATCTACGAATCTATAATTGAATTCGAAAATGAGAATTCTATATTGCACATAGGATTGAGTAGAGCAAGTCTTGAACCCGGGCATCGGGGAATGGATTCGCAGTTAGGATAGACATATACCTAATTGCCTTGCTTGGTTGATATACAGGAATTATAAATACTTTCTTGTAGTTCTAATTCCATAGACATATAGGCGTTAGGTTAACTTGAATAGGCGAGTAAGAACTCGACAGATTCTTATGAGCAATATTAACACTGTCAACCAATGAACTAGATGAATTAGTTAGTCAATTTAATTGAAGAATATTATAGGAATGTTATATAGCCCATAACCGTAGATCGTTTTCATAACATTGATAACATAAAAATCTGTTCTTCCTCTGTTCAAAGTTCATTATTTATTATTCTTTATTTTAATTAGTTTAGAATTAAATACTTCTAGTTTTAATTCTAGTTTAGATAATTAGGATAGTCTAATTTAGTTAATAGTTAATTATAAGTCCTCATGAGTTCGACATCCAACTTTTAGTCACTTTATTACTTGTCGACCGCATATACTTGCGTATGCGTTTGGCCGTAACAAGTTTTCGGCGCCAGTTGAAATTGTCATACATGAGACCGTTGTTTTAGACCGTTAAATGAGAAAAGAATAATTAAGAGAGTTTCACCGTAAATGTTTAAATGGTTATGTTTTATACTCAAAATCCGATTGAACTAAATCTTACATCCTAGCTAGTAATTAGTAAAGTATTAATCATCATTATTTTGTTAAGCGGACATGATTAAAAACTTTTTGCAACGCCACAATTAAAAAACAACAACCAGTACCCTTAACGCGGCGCGTACGATTACGGAAGCGATCCATTTTATTAGGAGGTTGGTGGAACAGTACAGGGATAGAAAAAAGGATCTGCACATGGTGCTTATTGACCTGGAGAAAGCGTATGACAAGATCCCTAGGTAGGTTCTTTGGAGATGCCTGGAGGCAAAAGGTGTGCGGGTTGCCTACATTAGGGTGATTAAGGACATGTACGATTGAGCTAAAATTCGGGTTTAGGACTGCGGGAGGCTACTCGGAGCACTTCCCGATTGTTATGGGTTTATACCAATGATCTGTGCTAAGTCCATTCTTATTTGCTCTGGTGATGGATGCGCTGACACGACATATTCAAGGGGACGTGCCATGGTGTATGTTGTTCGCTGATAATATAGTTTAATTGATGAGACGCAAGGCGGCGTTAACGAGAGGCTGGAGGTTTGGAAACAGGCCCTTGAGTCTAAGGTTTCAAGTTGAGTAGGACTAAGATAGAATATCTAGAGTGCAAGTTCAGCGTTGAGCCAAGCGAAGCGGGCTTGGCCATGAGGCTTGGATCATAGGTCATCCCCAAGAGAGGCAGTTTCAAGTACCTTGGGTTGGTTATCCAGGGGGATGGGGAGATCGACGAGGATGTCACACACCGTATAAGGGTGGGGTGGATGAAATGAAGGTTAGCATCTGGAATCCTGTGTGACAAGAAAGTGCCACCGACACTCAAAGATAAGTTTTATAGAGCGGTGGTCAGACTGGCCATGTTGTATGGGACAGAGTGTTGGCCAGTTAAGAACTCACATATCCAGAAGATGAAAGTAGCAGAGATGAGGATGTTGAGGTAGATGTATGGGCGCACTAGGATGCATAAGATTAGGAATGAAGATATTTGGGAGAAGGTGGGTGTGGCCCCTGTGGATAACAAGATGCGGGAAGCGAGGCTTAGATGGTTCGGGCATGTGCGAAGGAGAAGCCTAGATGCCCCGGTCAGGAGGTGTGAGCGGTTGGCTTTGGCGGTTTAGAGAAGAGGGAGAGGGCGGCCTAAGAAGTATTGGGAAGAGGTGATAAGGCAGGACATGACGTGGCTTTAGATTTCCGAGGGCATGACCCTTGATAGAAAGGTGTGTATGTCGAGCATTAGGGTGGTAGGTTATGAGGTAGCTGACCATTTTTCTACTTCGTTCCGGGTGGAAGGCTGGTTTGATAAGGTTTGTCCTAGGCTGCTAGCGATTATTATTGTGTCCACACTATTCTTCCATTTTCGTCGTACCAGGCCTTATTCACTGGTTTTTGTTATTGTTTTTGATCTACTTTTTGGTTCTTATGATGTTGTTATTATTCCTATGGTTCTATTGATGGTACTAATATATTGTCTCTTTTCGTCTTCTTGAGCCGAGGGTCTTTCGAAAACGGCCTTCCTACTTTCCGGAGTAAGGATAAGATCTGCGTACACTCTACCTTCCCTAAACTCCACTTTTAGAAACTCCCTGGATGATTGTTGTTGTTGTTGCTGCAGTACCCTTAATGAATTATTAGCTAATAGCTATCATGCAGGGACTTAAGATTGTTGTTCAACAGTTTCACTCCTTTGGAGATTGCCTCTGGTTTTGTGAGGGAATTAGAATGATCCAACATGGCCGCCTTACATACAATGCTTTCGTTTCTGAATGCAGGGTAAAGATGGAGAGGCGATGAAATCCAGTAATCAGCCATAGTTACAACGAGCAAAATCAAGTAGTCACCAACTAGAAAAGGAAGGGGATGTAAAGAAATTTTTGATAGAATAAGAATTCTAGTAGTTCCTCATGTGTTTACTAATCCTATTTTTTTAGCTAGATGTGTTAGGAACTACTTTTCCTAGACAAATTTTGGAATATAATACTAATTTGATAAAAATAATTTTCGTACTACCAAGGAGCAACGCTTCCCCACCTATTTAAATTTTGCGCTATGTTTAATTTTAATTCATATCCACTTTACCAACAAAAAAGTTAGATCGTAAATACGTTAAAATTAATTTGCACTCTATGTTTATATCAATTTCTATCAATTTATGATAGTAAATGTTAAAATTAGGTGAGAATGAGCATTTAACTGAAGTTTAGTGATAATAATATCTGTAATAATATATATTATGTATTTATTAAGTTGGTGTAAACATGGTGTATTAGGTATGCCGAAAGTCATTTTTCATGGATAGAAATATTTTTTCAGTGTTTAATAGGTGAGTAAAATATAATTTTCAAAAACATATATATATATATATATATATATATATATATATATGTATGTATGTATTAAATATTAATAATAACAGTAGAACATTAGAGTGTTTTCATGAAAATTTTTGAGTATTAAAGATTAATAATATGTCAATATTAATAAGGTTAAAGCTCAATTAATCAAACGAGCTACTAAGATTTCATGCCTATTTCTATTATATAGAAGAGAGAAAGAGAAGGCCGACCAAGGGCATCATGGTCATTTCAAATATATTACTGCACAGTTTACTTGTATACTAGGCCCTAAAGCTTGGTTGTGGGTAGAATGACGGAAAAAAATTAAAACTAACGTGGCCCTAAGCAATAGAATTCTTCAGGTGGACCGCACTTCCCATTCAACCTTCACTATTTTCTTTAAATGCATTACTTAATTACTGTTATAAATATTTTTTCAATTCTATTGTCTCCTTAAGAAACATTGTTTCATTTATTTAATTTATTGACTATTTCGGGTAAAGAAGATTTTTTTAAAATAAAAAAATTAATGACAATTTATGTACATTTATATTTGTATAGGATAAAATGTGCTATGATATGTGGCCGTCCAAAAGAGGGACACGTGGAACGTAAGACGGGGGATAGCTAAAATCGAAGGCAACTGTCCCGTCTGTCACCGGAAAGAATAATGCTCATAAAGATGCAATAAATACCCTCCGCCTGGTAGCATTTAATGAAGAATATTCCATAGCATTTAGTGCGCTGCCCGTTACAGAGAATTTATGCTCACCGTTACACCTTCTTCAATAGCCCTCATAATTTGATATTAAAGAAGGACATGATCCTAGAATCTTGTTCCTTAGGTGCAGCTATAAATAGTGAGCTCTGTTATCACTGTAAAGAGAACGATTTTTCTGGCAAACTTACGCTATAATCAATAAAAAACTTTATACAATTTTACTTTCTTGTTCCTTGGTCTTATCATCGTTGTGCCCAGAAGCTCTGCTCCTCAATCATTGTTCTTCGTGTCATTTCAAGGCTAAGTATTGTGTATTTCTTTAATTATTTCATTATTTCAGGATCAAATTAATTCACTCATCAAGAAACCACGTATAAATAACTGTATCATTTTATGGGTAAACAGTTTGGCGCCCTCCGTGGGGCCTAGACAACCGTGTAGTTAAGTTGATCCTTGCCTTTTACGTGTTTTGGTTATTTATCTTCGCAAAAAATCATAAGAAATAGCAGATAATGGTGTTAACAATACATACAATCATGAGATCCAGGAGACTAGCCTCATCTCGAGGATTCAGTAAGTGACATCCACAAGAGGAAAACGATGCCACGCCGGTCCATGACAGGCGGTACGCACGCATGTTCGGGAGACAACTCTCGATGATGCTGAAGAGGAGCATGTTGTTGATGCGGTAAGGGTCCTACAAGAACAACAAGTGATCATTCTAGGCCACCTCACGCGGCAGGATAAGGTTATGACGGAGTTGAAGCAGATGCTATCGGGGGCTTTAAATAACGCGAATAGACGAGGTCTGGTTCCTCCCGGCGCTCCCGCGAATCAAACAACGTAGAGGGTCGACAACAACACCCCGAGGGGCGAAGTTGGCTTCGATGGAGCTGGGGGGAGCGGATCCAGCCCCAATGATGAAAACGATCCCTTCAAGAAGGAACTCTTATGGTTTATGAGGGAAATGAACGCCTGCATGGACCAAATCTCGGGCGCACCTCCAGTGTTGAAAGGTTCGAACTCAAAGAAGTATACTCAGTTACCATACAAGCCAAGCGCGGCACCAGAATTAATCCCGAGGCGGTTTAAAATGCCTGATGTGCCAAAGTATGATGGAACTTCAGACCCTCAGGAGCATATTACCACCTATACAACGGTGGTGAAGGGGATTGATTTAGCTCCTCACGAGATTGAACCTGTTTTGCTGAAGAAATTTGGAGAGACTCGCACGAGGGGAGCCTTGACATAGTATTCGTGTTACCCGAACATTCAATAGATTCCTTTGAGATGCTCGCAGATTCTTTTATTAAGGCTCACGCCGGGCCAAAAAAGTGCAGGCCCGAAAGGCCGACATATTCAGATTACACAAAGGAGAATTCGAGTTGCTGCGAAAGTTTGTTACCCGGTTCCAAAAGGAGAGAATGTTGCTCCTGGCTATTTCGGATGAATGGGCGGCTGAAGCATTCACCAAGTGTCTGAATCCGAGAAGTTCAGATGCTTCTCAAAAACTGAAGGAAAGCTTGCTTGAATTTCAAGCAACGACTTGGGCGGATGTCCACAACCAGTACGAGTCGAAGATAATGATCGAAGATGATCAGGTTAGCTTCCCGTCGTCGGCAAAAGGACGAGAGAAGAATAGAGAAAAATCAAAAGACAATTTCGATACGGACAGACGGTCTTTGAGGGGCCAATTTTTGCCCTACGAACGGGCCGAAGGCCGAGGCAGAGGCTTCCTGTCAGCAGACAGGTTCACCACCGATAGAAGGACTGATCGCAGTCGGAACAATAGATCATTGCAGGGCAAAGAAGCGTCAGGTACGCGGGATCCTTCCTACCCCAGGCTGTCAGGATACAATTTTAACTTCAGTATAGTAGAGTTGGTGTCAACCATGAGAAATATCAAAGAAGCACAGTTCCTGAAGCCGATGAAATCTGATCCCAGCCCGAGGGATCCCAACTTGTGGTGTGAATGCCATGGGACGAATGGCCATTGGACAGGGGACTGCCGAAATCTCTAGGAAGAAATGGCAATATTGTTGAAGAATGGGCATCTCAGATAATTCTTAAGTAACAGGACCAAGAACAACTATGGTCGCAACTGGGATATCGCGGAACCCTTGAAAGTAGGAGAAGATTCTCCCCAGATGATCAACATGATCTTAGGGGGCAATGAAATCAACGGGTTCACCTTTTCAGCAGCAAAAAAAGATGAAAGTATCAGTAACCCATAGCAAGAGACTCCGGGAAGAAGATGACATCACTTTCACGGAGGAAGACGTAGACGGTTTGTTGCTAATGCACAACGATGCATTGGTAATTTCTTTAAATGTTCTGGACTTTAAAATCAAACGTGTTCTAGTGGATCCAGGAAGTTTGGCCAATATCATAAAATGGAGAGTATTTGAGCAAGTTAAACTCACCGGAAGCATAATTCCGGCCACAAAACTCCTTGCCGGATTCAACCTTGCGAGCGTGACAACTCGAGGAGAGATTTTGTTGCCCATGAATGCTGAAGTGGTGATGAAAATGATTCTTTTTGAAGTGGTTGATGGTGACATGGGATATAATATTATTCTGGGAAGACCATGGTTGCACGAGATAAGAGCTGCACCATCAACATATCATCAACTGCTGAAATTCCCACCTGAAGAAATTAAACAGATAAGGGGTGACCAATTGAGGGCGAGGGAGATGAATGCGATTTCGATCTCAGTAGCAAAGAGAAGGAACACGTAGCATAGAAACTACAAGAATCGGCGCCGGTCTCGAATCGAATGAAGTTAACCTGGCGGTAGAGGCGTCAGAATCTTATCAGGTGCCAAGGTATTTCCAGGCACCAGAAGAGACGGATGCAACAAAATCCACAGCAGAAGAGCTCGAGCAAGTTGCATTGTTTGAAGAGTTCTTAGAAAGGAAATTCCACTTGGGGACAGGAATGCACCCCGAGCTCAGGTCTGGCTTTATTGAATTTCTTAAATTTAATGCAGATTGTTTTGCTTGGTCACATGTGGACATGACAGGTATACCGACGGAGGTGGCCATACACAAGCTAATTTTGGATCCCAAGATCCCTCCAATAAGACAAAAGAAACGCCCTATTGCGGAGGCCAGGAACAAATTCATCAAAGAAGAGGTAACTCGCTTACTCGATATCGGTTCGATCTGAGAGGTAAAGTATCCAAACTGGCTAGCTAATGTAGTAGTAGTTCCTAAAAAAAAAAAAAATTTTGCATGTGTGTAGATTATAATGACTTGAATAAGGCGTGGCCGAAAGACTCATTCCCACTGCCAAATATTGATCAAATAATTAGTGCTACGGTCGGGCAAGAGTTAATGAGTTTCCTCGATGCTTATTCCGGGTACAACCAAATTGAGATGAACCTGGAGGATCAGGAAAAGACTTGTTTATAACGAATTTCGGCATATATTGCTATAATGTGATGCCCTTCGGGTTGAAGAACGCCGGAGCCACTTATCAGCGGTTCATAAACAAGATGTTTGAAAAACAAATAGGGAGAACTATGAAATTTTATATAGACGATATGCTCATTAAGTCTTTGAATGCAGATGATCACCTTAAGCATCTGCAAGAAACTTTTGACATCCTAAGAAAGCAAAATATTAAGCTTAACCTCGAGAAGTGCACGTTCGGGGTCAACTCCAATAAGTTCCTAGGATTTCTGATATCACAGACGGGGATCGAGGTAAACCTCGATAAGATGAAGGCCATCAAAGACATTCCGGATCAGTTGTCAAGCATGAAAGAAGTCCAAAGGCTCACAGGGAGATAGGCCGCTTGATGCAGGCCAGCTTGATCAAGCTACGTTCATGCCTTGGAAGAAGCTACGTTCATTCCATGATTGTGGAATGATGGAAGAAGCGGGCAGCATGTTGGATAAGACAAGAAAAGGCGTTGGTTAGCCTTGGAGAAGAAGGGTCGTGCGGCCGTGCACTAGTTGAGGCCGAGAACTCAATGAACGCCTCAACTAGCTCTTATTTGTTATTTTTCATAGTTAATCTTGAGTAAGACAATGGCACTTATTTGGCCCTGCGTGGTCACTTGACACTTAGCCAAATTATTGGCCTTTTTGCTAGTTATTCTTTTCCTAGTTGGTTTAGGTTAACTAGTTATTATTTTCCTAGTTGATTTAGGTAAAGACTCATTCTATATAAGCCTAAATACTACATTATTTTCAGTACCTTACATTATTAATCAATACATAAAAACCGACGACCTCCTTAGGTTCTCCAAAACTCTCTGTATGTGAGCTTGTCCAATTATTGGTGTGATTCCAAATTGAACTTGTTCCTTTGTTTGATCAAATAATTTGCAAGTCCATCGTTGTCTTGAAGGTTGTTTGTATTCTCCTTGACTTCATCAAGAAGGTAAGTAGACTAGTTCCTACTTGTTGTCTTGATAGATCATTGAGCGTCTTGCTTTTATCCTTGTTTTCTTGTTTTCGAATTCCTTATTGCATTACTGTTTTGAGCAGATTCATTTCTCGGACATCAGAGGAATGCCACCGTTTCTTCGCACTTCTCAAAAAGAAAAACAACTTCGAATGGACCCTAAAATGCCAGCAAGCTTTGAGAGATTTGAAAAGGTACCTGTCAAGCCCTCCATTACTTTCAAAACCAAAGGAAGATGAAACACAGTTGGTCTACCTTGGAGTCTCGGAAGTAGCGGTAAGTGCAGTTTTTGTCCGAGAGGACGAAGGTACGCAATCTCCCATTTATTACATTAGTAAAATTTTAACGGGAGCAGAAACTCGCTACCCGCACTTGGAGAAGTTGGCCTTAGCTCTCATAGTCACTGCTCGGAAGCTGAAGCCCTACTTACAATATCATCCGATAGCTGTGGTGACCACATTTCCCCTGCAGAATATCCTTCACAAAATCGAACTCCCAGATAGGCAGGCCAAATGGGCCGTCGAAATGAGTGAATTTGGCATAGAATATAAACTAAGAACTGTGATTAAGTCACAAGTCTTGGCTGAATTTGTCGCTAATTTTAGTCTGGGATTGCTACCTCTAGCAACCAAAGAAGCAGTCATGGTGTCAAAATCAACATTGGGAGTTTGGACCTTATTCACGGACGGAGCTTCCAACGTACAAGGGCCCAGGCTTGGCATTGTATTAACCACGCCTTCGGGAGAAACCCTAAGGCAAGCCATCAGAACGGTCCCTTTAGCTAATAATGAAGCAAAGTATGAGGCTTTGATTGCAGGACTCGAACGGGCCCGGAGTCTAGATTCCGAGATCATAGAATTCAAGTGCGACTCACAGCTAGGGGTAAATCAGGTCGACGGGATCCTTGAAACCAAAGAAGAGCACATGCAACAACACATGGTGAAGGTCCAGGCTTTGCTAGCTCGATTTCGGAAGTGGTCGATTACTCACATCCCGAGGGAAGAAAATGCAGAAGCGGATGCATTGGCAAACCTCGACTCCTTAACGAAAAAGAAGGGATCAGAGTCCGGCACAGTAGTACAACTGATGCACTCGGTCCTGGATGCAGATAGCTATTATGAAGTAAACAATACTAATTTGGTTTGGGACTAGAGGAATGAGACTATCGATTATCTCGAGCATGGGAAATTGCCCGAAGAGTCCAAGGCATCTCGGGCGCTACGTGTCAAAGCAGCACGGTATAGCTTTAAAGGAGGACAACTGTACAGAAAATCTTTCCAAGACCCCCTGGCCCGATGTTTGGGAGCATCCGAAGCAAATTATGTTATGCGAGAGGTCCACGAAAAGATATGCAGAAACCAATCGGGCGTAGATTCCTTAGTGTTAAAACTGTTAAGGGTAGGATATTATTGGGCTCGCATGGAACAAGACACCAAAGCTTTCGTACAAAAATGCGATAAGTGCCAACGCTACGCACTGCTAGAAAATCAACTGGCGGAACCACTACATTCAGTTCTGTCTCCGTGGCCGTTCATGAAGTGGGGGATGGATATTGTCGGACTGCTGTCGCCGGCTCCCGGTAAGGTAAGATTTCTTTTGATTTTAACTGATTATTTTTCTAAGTGGGTGGAAATAGGTCCTTATTAGAAGATCAGCAAACTCAAAATGGTGGATTTCTTATGGGAAAACATAATCTGCAGGTTCAGAATACCAAAAGAGATAGCGTGTGACAATGGGCCGCAATTTATCGGTGCAAAGATCACAAAGTTCCTTGAAGATTTGAAAATAAAGAGGATCATGTCTTTCACACTATCATACGAGTGCAGATGGCCAAGCGGAGTCAACGAACAAAGTGGTTATACAAAGCCTCAAAAAAAGGTTGGAAGCGGTTAAAGGTAAATGGCCTAAGGAACTACTCGGAGTTTTATGGGCATACCGAATGACTATCTAATTGAGCCTGGGGGAAACTCCTTTTTCCCTTGTGTACGGAGCAGAAGCCCTAATTCTGGTGGAAGTAGGGGAGCCTACCTTAAGGTACTTTCAGGCAAACGAAGAAGCAAACAATGAAGTAATGTGGTATACTTGGAGTTACTCGATGAGCGCAGGGACTTGGCACATATAAGGATGGTGGCACAAAAGCAGAGAATGGAAAGCATACTATGAAGAAAGTTTCAACGGCAGCAATAAGACTTTTAATAGCAAGGCACAAAGCGAAGAACCACTCCGGGGCAGTTAGATAATCTTTGGCTCTATAGAAAAATTCCCACCGGGAAAATACGTTTGCTATAAAGCAAATGTTACCTGACCATTCACAAGTGCAAACCATTAGACAATTGTTAGATAGTTTTTTGCTCGATAGCATAAATTCCTAAGGGGAAGCGAAGTTTGTTACCGAGTGCAGGATTGTCTAGCAATTCATTAGTGGGATCCTCGAAGGTGCAAGATTCCCAGTGTTCCAATTCGCATTCTTCGCATTTGAATACTGGATTGGGGGGGGG
>MCJB01015463.1:45617-60410 GCA_002018475.1 Nicotiana obtusifolia | reverse complement strand
GGGGGGGATGATATGAGAATGAAGCAACAATGACTGCCACGCCGACTAGAGCACGAAAATCGGGAACATAATTATGTCATTGGGACCGGGGACTGCGCGGCCAGCCTCGTAGAAGCCACAAGAAATGACAATTTCTCTTTAACATAACGAATGCTTATGTACTTTTTGACAATGAAAGGAATAAAGTAAAGTCCTTTTATTTTCCATCTTATTTCTTGTCTGACCGATGAATTGATTTTATCATTTGAAAGCTAAACTAGTACTTCAAATGCTAGTGCCGTAATGGACAGGAAACGTCCTCTTCAAGAGCACCGTAAACATAAGAGGGCCCTCTATTATGAAAATCCTCATGTTAAAGGGTTGATTTCGGTATAATTTATGCCCGAAATAAAAATGATTTCGGGAAAAAATACACTCAAGGTTTCACATAATGAGACGCAAATAGTAAAACTGCGCAAACCTCTTAAGCAAAAAGAAGAGAATTGCAAAGATTAAACTTGTATAAATTTTCAAACCAAAGAAAGACTCAAACAATACATGAGAAAAAGGATGTTTTATTATAATAACATGCCAAAATGGCATAGATACAAAGTTGGAAAAAAGAAAAGAAAAGCTAAACTACTGCATCTCCGGAACCTGGAGGAAGAGAAGTGTTCGCGCCCCTAGGGGAAGTGGGTAGATCCGTCGATGGCTCGACATTTTGGCCCTCGCTAGTTTGGCCTTCAACATCTTCACCTTCCACTTCCTCTTCAGTTTCTGAAGTTTCAGAACCGGAAGCATCAGGCTCTGCCGGGAGACCACTTTTAGCAGCCAACTCAAGCTCACGGGCCATAGCAATTTCAGCATCAAAGTCAATGATACCAGCTTTGGCCTCTTCCACGGGTTTTCTCCTCAAGCTGTACATAACGTAAGTTTTCTCAACAACGAGGAAGCTGCTTGGCGCTTAAGTTCTTCTTTGAGTTGGGTTACCTCGGCAGAAAGGTTTTCCTGGGCGGATCTAACGGATCTGTGGCTAACATCAAGGTCACGGACAGTTGAACTAAAGAGCTGATTATGCTCGATAGTTTTTCTATACTTCTCCTCCAACTGGGCATGTTTCACCCCCCCAGTAGCAAGTTCTTCAGTTTTGGAGTTCAAGGCTGCCTCTAAGTTGGTCAATCTTTCAGCGGAGGCAGCCTTGTGGTTGGTCGCAGCAAGAACGACATTATTGACTTTAGCCTATTTGGCCCTGGCTTCGTCAAATTTATTCCTCAGTGGGCTAATCTCTTGGCTAAGGGTTACCACTTCTTGCTTGCTTAGCTGCAAACGAGCCCCAATCCAACGGCCTCAGCAGCTTTGGTTTCCAATTCTGAGAGGCGAGCGGTAGTTTGCTCCCGCTCGGCCAAAAGTTGATCCTGTGCGGAGGTAAGTTCTTCCTTTTCCCGAATCCACCTTTGGAGGCCCTCAGAAGCAACAAAGTTGGCCTACAAAGCAAGAAAGGCAAACTTAAGATATTTTCAGACAAAATCAAAAGGAATAACGAAGGAAGTAAGAAATGTACCGCTGCGACATTGTGCATGGAATTGTTCAACAAGCACTCTGCCGAGAGAGCCTGTATCTTTTCCCAATCTTTCTCTAAAACCAAAGGCTTCAGATAGTTAGCAAGTTCCACCGGCCAGGATCACAAATTGCATATGGTGAAGACCGAGAGAATAACGCTCCTCCTCATTTGTGGATCTTCTGAGGGGGGAGCTTAGTTTTGCCCCAAATTCTCATGAATTGGGGATTGGGGGAGAAGGACACCCTCTTCTCGGGTAGATGCGGCCAATGGAGATAATGTAGCAGTTGCTGGTGGAAGAGTTGATGAAGGTGGAAATAATATAGCAGTTGCTGGTGTTGGTGAAAATGGAGATGAAGAGAATGGAGTTGAAGAGTAAGAAGCAATTGCAACAAACGCAGTGTTGGTTGTTGGTTGCTCGACAGCTGAGGACGGAAGGGACCCAGTACTCAGCCCCAGAATACCGGGCGCGGCGACTGGGACACGGAAGAAGGAGTTGGAATTTTCCACCATTTCATACTCCCCTAGAGCGCCGAGACATCGTCCTTAGCTGGTGTAACTAACTCATCGAATTGAGCTGTCTGTTAAGTTAGGGAATGTCATCGTTTTCTATGTAGAGAAGCTCCTTCCTCGCTAGCTTTTCCATCATCGTCAGTCATCACGGTATCAATGGCCAGCCCGGGCGGAGGGCTCGTCACCACGACTTCCAAAGAAGACTCGAGGGCATCATTCTTTGCCCTCTTATTTCCCTCCAGTAGCAGGGGAATGCGTTCTTTTTGGTTGTTTGTTCTCCGGCCGGGGGCTCCGTGAAGAAACACTTGCGCCCGAAGCAGGCCCGGAGACACCTGTTCGAGTAAGTGCCTCCTGAAGCAGCCTTGCCGCGTCAGCAGGATTAGCCAAAACGTTCTCCTCGGGGACGGCAACCGAGCCCACAGGTAGAATGATTTCAGGTAAAGGGAGAAAGAGTCAATCAATTTTCTAGCGTGAAAAGAAAAAACGAGACGAGTTTGAGTTACCATGGTTTTTTGGCCTTCCATCCGTATTTAAGGGCCAGTTCTTTCCATGTGTGGGTCTCGGGCGTAGTCACGTCCAAG
This sequence comes from Nicotiana obtusifolia, assembly GCA_002018475.1. Classification (NCBI taxonomy): domain Eukaryota; kingdom Viridiplantae; phylum Streptophyta; class Magnoliopsida; order Solanales; family Solanaceae; genus Nicotiana; species Nicotiana obtusifolia. The sequence goes on along the minus strand of MCJB01015463.1, from coordinate 57,779 downwards.
ATTTTATGGACCCACCGGGCCAATCTTTCAACCCTAGGTGGAACCTACCGAGTTGCTGAAACAGGCGAAAGGTGGAGGATCAATAAAAATATAAAGGAATTTCTTGTAAAAGGGGTATTAAACAAGCAGCTTACGAGTGCGGTTCCATGATTCTGGAAAGGATGAAGCCGTTGCCGGAATGATATTATTGGTGGCAACAGCAATGAACCATTCCATCCACCCACGATCGTTGTCGTCATCCATGCTAGATAGTAGAGCATGATGGCCACGTTTGCTGAAATTTATCATTCCCCCGTGGAAGATCTTGAGAGAATAGAGATTCATCACATGAGCTAAGGATAGCTCCTCTCCTTTATCTTGGCACAAACGCCGAAGGCAAGCAATTGTCTTCCACACAGAAGGACTTACTTATGCCAAACAGACCTGGTAGAGGATACAGAACTCCGTAATAAAGGAGTCAAGTTTTCCACTCAAGGAAAACACACCCAAAGTAAAGGGAACATGTAAAAGTATGTAAAATCCTCCTTGGGGTAGGGTTACCCACTCCGTCAGATCGGGAGAAAAAATGGTTAGGTCCTGGCAACGACAATCTTCCTTCACAGCAGGAATGCTAGAAAGATGGATGGAAGAAGGATACTTAATAATGGCCCATTTACGAGAGCTAGTAGAAGGAAATTTCTTTTTAAGGTCTTTTGTTGTAACAAGACTTCTAGGGATGATAGTGCCCACTGTTGGAGGAATAGAGTCCTCAGCTTTGTTCTTGTTCTTTGAAGAACTGGTATTCTTTGAAAAAGAAGCCATTATATGGAAGAAAAAAAAGTTTTTTTGTTTGAAGAGAGTTGGAGAAAAGTTGAAGAACCGGATGCAAATCGAATAAAGAGAGTTTGGAGAGTTATGGAGTATGAATGAAAGAGGTCGATGCGTATAAGTAAAGGTTTAGGCAGCTAAATTGGTGGCAATGGTTATCTCGATAACGGGCAAAAATTATGCTGAATCGTGGGATGACGCGTGTTCAGGATATTAAATGTGGAGAGACGTGTGTCTAATCAACTGTAAGAAGCTTTTCAGAAGGAATCATAGTATTTCCCTCCAAAAAAGAGTGCTTCTACCAACTTCCCGGCGACACAAAGTTATGTCACCAGAAAGCAGGGGGACTATCTGTATAGGGTAAAATGTGCTATATTACGTGGTCGTCCAAAAGAGGGACTCATGGACCTAAGACGGGGAATAGTTAAAATCGAAGGCAATTATCCCGTCTGTCACCCGAAAGAATAACGCTCATAAAGATGCAATAAATACCTCCGCCCGATAGCATATAATGGAGAATATTTTACAGCATTCAGTGCCCTGCCCGTTACAGAGAATTTATGTTCACCGTTACACCTTCTTCACTGGCCCTCATAATTGACATTAAAGAAGGACATGATCCTAGGATCTTGTTCCCTAGGTGCAGCAATAAATAGTGAGCTCTATTATCATTGTAAAGGGGGCGATTTTCATGGCAAGCTTACGCTATAATCAATAAAAAGCTTTATACAATTTTACTTTCTTATTTCTTGGTTTCATCACTGTTGTGCTCGGAAGCTCTGCTCCCGAATCGTTGTTCTTCGTGATTTTATCTTCATTTAAAGACTAAGTATTGTGCATTTATTTAATTATTTAATTATTTTATTATTTCAGGATTAAATTAATTCACTTGTCTAGAAATCACGTATAAATTCAATTGTACCATTTTACGGGTAAATAATATTCGAATGTTCTTTTATTGTTTCGATTGATATCGTTTTATACAAGTTCTCATTAAATTGCAATTTCAATTGGAGTACTTTATAAAATTAGGAAAAAAATATAGTTTCAAGTCCCATTTTTATATAAAATATTAAAATTTGTTCAAACTGTATAATAAGCATTCCCTCTCTAAAACATGATTTGAGAATAATCTAAACTAAAAATTAAGACAATTAATTTGGATTTTCTTTTCTTTTAAAGATCATTATATATTAGGAAGCATAAAAAGTATCATTATGTATGATTATACTTCTCTCTCTATGATGGAAGTTATTTGGGTACTTCCTCTGTTCAATTAGAATTCAGCTTTATATAAATTTTAAAATACATAAATATACAATTAAATATTTTTTTAAAAGGCTCAACAAATAATTATGGTGAAGACTGTTGTATTACACCCTTAATAGTATCTCAATCATATCAAATGGAATTAGAAAAAACTGTAATGCTTCAATTTAAGGTCATTTTGATTATTATTTTGAGTGATTGAGAGATTACTTTATTTTTAATAAATTATTAAGATATGTCTTTAAACTAGAATAAAATATAAATTTTCTTGTTAAAAATTCTTGATATTAAAAATCACGATTATTAGTTCAAAGAACCAAAAAAATACCTTTCCGTCAACTATTTGGGAATAAAATTAACATGTTTTATTTTTCCAATTTTATTAGTAAAATAAAAAGCAATACATTAACACAACTGAAAATACTAAAAGAGTAAACTTTATATTATTCAATTTAAACAATGAGAAAATACATCACGGCTTATTTTTCAACTGACTTTTTAATCATTATTTTTCAATCAATTTTAAGTTTGGTGGTGCAGAATATTTTTGTAGAATAAAAAAAGTGCAGAACTTATATAAAAATACTATAAATTGAGTTGAAGTATTGTATAAATTTCTTTATGATAAAGTGTCAAACTTCGACGACTATTTGTCTATCACAAAGTGATTGGTATAGTAATACGACTTCAATAAAATAAAAATGCACATTACACAAAATATAAATAATAATACAAGTAATCGTGGTTCTATACATTATTATACAAAAATCTATTTTCTTTTTTCTTTCCTTAACAGCTTATTTGGATGGTTGTTATCGGTTGTATCGCATTGTATTGTTATCCCAAAATAATATTTGTTTTGATTGTTTCATTAAAATTGGTTGTATTTTATTGTTAAATTCATTGTTCCGGAGCTATGAAAAATTTTATTTTTTGAAACAACCGATTTGGTATGGTGGGATAGTTCCTAGTTTTCTTTCTAATTACACCCTAACTTATTACTCCATAATTCTATTTTATCCTTTATGTTTTTTATTTTAACTCCAAATCTCCCACCTATAACCTATTTTGTCTTCATCCCTTTTTTTTTTTCCAGAACTTCTGCCACTTCTAATTCCAACGTAAAATTGCTAATTTTGTTAGAATTTGCATGAATTTAATTGCTCAATCTATTTACAAGACATATTTGGTGATAAATTAGTAGAAAAGGATTTTCTTAAATTATATTTATGCATAATTCTTGATAAATTCAATATTTCAACAATTGAGGGTATTTTAGTAAACTTATCAGTTACAGTACAGTAGAACAGTCAAACCAAACAGTAAAATATTATTTAATAACAACAAACGATACAATCTATCCAAACATTGTATTTATAAAACAAAAACAATACAATACAATACAATATATTATAAAACGATGGATAACAACCATCCAAACAAGTTGTAAAGCGTACAAAGTGTGTATATTAACAATAGACCAAAAAATATTTAAAGGAAGAAAAACAAGAAAAAACAACAACAATTGGCCCGTGCACAACATCTAGTATATAACTAAAGCAGGTAATATATAATTTAAAGCCTTATATAATTATAAGAAAACTAATTTTCGTCCGCAAATGAAAGAGATTATTTTTCTCCATTTCATAACTTTATTTGCGTGAAATAAACACTAAAGAATAGTCCTTTTATTATTTAAAAATATCTTTCTAGAAAATAACTTTCTTAAACGAAACACACCCTCGAATGAATCCCAGTTTGTTCCCGGTAAAATTTATTTTAGTTTTGGTGAGAACATGAGATAATTAAAGTCTGTCGGTTTGTCAAATGACCTATAGTGTCACTCCTCCAGAATTTTCAAGGTGTAAATTCAATCTCGGTTCTTTACCAGTTTACCTTCCTTGGCTCAATTGCTATCACCACAATGATTGTAGCTTCATGATAGTGTCAGCATCTTTTTTACTTTTCATTTTTCAGTTTTCTTTCTTTTATTATTCCTACTGTCTTTATTTTAAGACTTTTATTTTTTATTTTTTATTCTCTTTCCCCCATTTAATTAAAAGGAAATTTCACCAAAAAAGCCAGTTCTGAACTTTGATATTGTTTTATCCTTTTTATTTATTATATTTCAAATTAACAGCTGCAGTTTCCCTCCATAAAGTCAATATTTTGACATTCTTTTTGTCCCTTTTTTCTTTTTCGAAAGAAAGTCTGTTGGATTTTAGGAAGAAAATCCAGCTCTCATGTCATTAATCAATAAATTTAACAATCTTCTTTCATTTATCATGGTATATATCATATTTGCAGATTATTTTTTCAAGTCGAAATGAAAAGCAATTTATGACCTAAAACCCCAGAAGAGTCAAGAAAACAAATTTTACTAACTGCCAAATCTGCAAAGCCTCTAGTAAATGAAGTATCCAAACTTATATTTTACATCTTGAAAGCAGAATTTGTTTGTATTAAGAGTTGGGACAAAAAATAGTGGATAGGTATGGCCCCAAACACAGTTGTTTTGTTTCGCACCCGTTGTATTTTTATTGGAGCACAGACTAATTTAAATACAAATAGTGTAAGATCTATTATATTAAAAGGAAAAGTATTGTCTGTTAGAATTCTTTTTATACTTAAGTTTAAACCCGAAAAACACTTGAGTTCAAACTGAAAATACTTTTGATTAAAAATGAAGGAACTTATTCACTCCATCAGAATCTTCGGTGGTGACCCCAAATAAAGTTAAAGACACCACATGTTTGTCAACAATGGAGATAAGGCACCCTTACTTAATTTCTTCCTACTTGCCAACTACTAAGTTGTTTTTATATATTCTATATTGGTAAATTAGCTGAACACCTAGTCTAAAATTCGAGTAATTTTTATGGATGGTCATTTAATTTTATGTTCATTACGCAAAAATCATTTTTTTTTGTTACATAAAAATTATTCAACTTTGTGTTCATTACTCAAAAGTCACTTTTCTTTAATTTGTTACACAAAAATTATTTTACTTTGCGCTATTTATCACAAAAGTCACATGGGCCATATTCTATAATACTTTTACTTGAAAAGTCTATTATATCCTTGATATTATAAATCCTCTTATTTATGTAACACCTTCTATATACTATATACTATATAATATATTTTTACCTAGATATTTTACTTATAATTAAAATAACTTTATATTATTTTATTTATTATTTTTATGATATATATTCCGTGGCACTCAATTTGTTTAATTATATTCAAACATGAACATATTTTAAATATAAAAATAATAAAAATATTTATTTTTTAATATTTATTTGAAGTTATGAAAATAGATTTGTTTAACAAGTGATACCTTTTTTTTTTATATAGTTAATAAGAATTTAGGAAAATTTTCAAAGTATATTTGTGTTTAATTAAGTTTTTAAAACATTATCTGTTAATATTATTTATTTAAAAGTATTAATCCGATGTTTCATTATGCTAAATGCAAGTATTTTATTTATTGTATTAATGGGTATGGCTTGGCTGATAAATCAGTGAGCTTTGATTTTATAATTTTCATTAAAAATATTTCATTAAGCATGGTAAGGAACGTGAACTTGAGATTTGTTCATGGAAATATTACCGACAAGTTTAATATTTCTACTTCTATATCTTGAAAATTAATGTTAAGAAAAAATTAAATGTACGAATATATTATAAAATAATATTAAGTTATTTTAATTATAAGTAAAATACTTGGGTAAAAGTACATTATATAGCATATAATATAGAAGTTGTTGCATAAACGGGAGGATTTAATAATGTCAAGGACATAATAGACTTTTCAGGTGAAAAGTTTGTAAAATCTGATTAAAATGACTATTGTGATAACTAGAGCATAGTAAAATGATTTTTGTGTAACAAAAGAAAAAAAAATGACTTTTGACTGAACACAAAATTAAATGATTTTTATGTAACAAAAGAAAAAAAAAGCAATTTTTGATAATAAACATAAAGTAGAATAACCACCCATGAAAATTATTCTTAAAACTCTCCACTTTGTTGGTATTAATTAGTTTCTAGGTATAAAACCAGGACTTTCTCGTCTTCAATCTATAAATGGATCAAAGCTTCAGTGTTTAGTTATCACTTTGTTTGTTCTCTGTCAAGTCAACTTTAGCCTTCCACCATTAATGTTTCCTGTTAAGAGCAGATGACCTCTTGGATTTTTACAAAATTTGTGAGTCGTCCTTAGTGTTCAAAATTGGCTTTCTTTCCATGCGCCGTTCTGTTCATCCCAGCAAGCAAAGAAAATACTACCAAATAATAATGGCACTTTGTTTCCTTTGTACAAAAGTATATGTAATGTGATTAATTGAACTCAATATTTTCTAACATAAGATATAGATATAAATGCGAAAAGTGTCTTGAATTTTACCAAAGATTAGATTTTATATTTATAATTCGTAAATAATTAAATTTATTTGAATCCATTAAATTTAAATGTTGAAATCCGCTCCTACTTCTGTAGCCACATAAATAGCCTCCATCACTACTGCAATCTTTGCAAATTCGCACTTGCAAACAGTGAAATATTGGTAGAATTGAACATGGATCATTAATTTCGCGAACAGTTGGGTGATGATGATTTCAGTTGGTACAAATGTGGGGATATTTCCAATTTATACAACTTATGAAATTGGTCAGAATTCTTTGTAAAAACTGAGAAACCCCTCATATTTATCTCTATTGATTGCTGGAAAACAGAGCAATCAAAGAACAAAAAACAGCATTTTATGGAATACTTCCAAATTCTTCTTCAACGGTTTACATCTACTCTTCCTTTTTTTTTTTTTTTTTTTCTCAGAATTAATTATTCGTTTGGTTTCTCGTTACATCAGTTTGTTCAATTTTCAACTTACAGTTGAAAAACCTAGCAGAATGCTCGAATAAATTACATCATTTTTTTGGCTATACGATTAAAGTAATAGTAATAAAATAACAGGAAATATACTACTACAAAACTGGATATGGATCTACTTCTGGAGGTGCTTTAGTGATGGCTGGTTTATTTTTGATACTGATATTTAAAATCTTGTCTGTATTAATTTAATCATCACGTTACTGCTACTAAGAACATTATCCAAATAGAAATATAGGCAACAGAAAAATCTTTCCTTCAAAGTTGATATATACTCTGAACCTTTTTCTTATGTGACCTTACATGTTCTCTTGGTCACAATCAACAAGTCTCGATCAGAATTTAAAGTATATGAATTTTGAATTTGTCATCGAACTCATAAGTCGTTCTAGTTATTGAATTTGTCGTTGACCCGGACATGATACTCTAGTTCTGTTCGTGTCTCTATCTGGCCAAATCAGCGCCTTGATTCCCGCCCAGTATGCATTCAACTTTTATGTACTTGGCCAAGGTGAAAAGCCAACCAGTGTACACTTCACACTAGCTTCCTATATTTGAAAACTCGAAGTGCAAAATAACATGGCATCCCTTTTCATTTCTTTATTTCATCTAAGTCGTGCCAACTAAGTTGTATGCGTCTTGATTATTCCACTAGTGCATGTACAATATAATTCTGTCAATCAAGACTTAGGCGGATGATCAAAGAATCATTAAATATTTTTTTTTTTTTTTGTAAAATTCACTCACATAGTGAAGTGCCTTACATTGATATATGTCTCAAGAGCATTAATTGTGTCATGAAATTTATTGAAGAATAGGTGAAACCTCAACCTCCCTAACTTCACCATCATCAAGATTCCTGCAACACAAACATATTGGAGGAAAGAAAAAAGGTTTTGTTGCGTACACCCAAATCCCAATAGTTGTAGGTAAGGTAAATTGATAAAGATTTCTGTCTCTATTTACCAAACCCAACTAAACAAGTATGGGGCTCTGATTGTTTATTTTTTTTTCATAAAAAATTTGTGTCCAACAAGTGGAATATGATATTATTCCATGTAGAATCAAATTTTAAAATGTACTTTTGGAGGGATGGCTTTAAACCTTTTCCTTTAGCAAATGGACCACTTTTTTGGTCTCGGCTAACCATGCGTGCAAAAAATTCTTCTAATCCAAAGAATCAGATGCAAGTGTACATTAATTCCGTATGGGAAAGATCCATGTTCTTATGGTTATCCTTCTGAAAAATTCTGTAATTTTCAGAGCTTTGCTTTAATTTAATGAATTCCTAAATTTTATGTTAGAAAAAAGATGCTTCTTGTTTGTCATGATTGTCTCATGGATATACTGACAAAGATTTATATTTAATATTTTAATTTGGCATATTAACAAATGCATCAATCACATGATGTATCATGACATAATTGTTTTTCAGTTGAAATTTTGACCCTTGTCGGCTTCAATAATATGAAAAACCAATTTACTAGTTGAATGTGTACTTAATTAACAGTTTATCTGCTTAATTAATTACTCCAGCTGTCATAGTAAATTATTATTTCTTCCAGATATTTTGGGAGATCAGTGCATATATATAGAATGCCATTTGAGGACAACGAAGATATGTATATAAGTTTTTAATTTAAACATGTGCATAGGTGAATCCTTTTCAAACTTTTTCCAAATTAAAGTCGGCTCGTATTCTCAACATCACCACATATAGCCCACTTAACATTATATGCTTTTGCTCCCTTTTTTGGATGGAGAATATCTCAGTCGGAAGCCTTTATTTTCTTTGAAATTCTATTAAAGACCAAAAAAGAGAAGAAGACTCAGATTGTATTGTATATCATTAAAGATCTTTTCACGATCGATCATTTTCACGTATATATATATATATATATATATATATATGGCCATAAAGCTTAGAGGGAAAAAATCCCACTGCTGGGGTGCACATTTTTTTGAATGAAGATCGAATCTATCTAACAGTTTTAATTCCTGTCAATTTCGTTTAATCCTGAATAAATTCGGTCTAACACATGCGCGAAGAAGGTAAAAAAAGAAAAACAGGTTCATCTATTCTACCTTACTAGTATTTGAGCTATAACAGTTCGTTTAATACTTTTGACAATTAAGATAAATAAAAATGCGAGTCAATCCTACACGCTCATATTTGCCATTTTCGTTGGCCTACATACACGTTATATATCGTGTTGAGAAACTTTCTTTCTTTGATTCCACAAAGAAAAGTGATCTCACCCTAGAATTGGCTTTTTCTGCTAAATCAGTATTGTGTTGACAACTCTCAATATCTTTGATATGTTTTCAAGTAGTACAATAATTTGGTTGATTGCCACAAGTATGAAGCTGAACTAATTTCCTCTTTATTCTCAGCTCCAAATATTGCACAAGAAGTGCCTTTGAACCAAGAATCTGCACATGGGACACAAGCACTTTTAAGAACGAACGCAAAATCATATAGAGTTTAATAATTATTTATGGAACGAAGAAAAAGTATGGGGGTCCTGAGCTCCAAAACACTGGCAATCCACCAATACATAATTATTATATATTAGGTCCTTTTTTTTTTTTTTTTTTTTTAAGATATCATTTAAGTATATGCACCCACTTGTAGAATGATGCTTCGAGCAGTGAAAGCAAAAACGAACCACCACTACAAATTATAGACAATGATCTTTGGCGCAATAATTCACGTACTAATCACCATATATTCGATTATTTTCTTTCTACAGAATACGAGCACACTAACTTTAGCTGCATTGAGGAAATGAAAAAAAAAGGTGAAAATCTTTTGTGTTAAATATATGATCAGTTTATGTTAGATTGTCCAGTATTAGTTGAGGGGATGGAGTGTTGCCTCCTTACATAAATTTAGGCAATTCTTACTTCATAAATTATTTTCACGGTTGAAATAGATCTAAGTTTCAGACTCATTTTTATTCTTTTGTTTTTCAATGTTTGGCTCTAAGCCCCATGTTATGTTATCCAAGCTATAATTTGAAGCATGGACGTGCGGGAAGTGTTAAATCAGTTGAGAGAATGAAATTGTCTGCTTAATAATCTTAAATAATCCTTTTTCAATTGAGTTAGACTCATGGTCTATTTTTAAATCAGAAAAGGACCAAATATATCTTATACTTATAGAATAGATATTTACCTTATTTAGAGTTCTTCCATATATGTTATATTTCCATACTTATAGAATAGATGTTTATCTTATTTAGAGTTCTTCCATATATGTTATATTTCCATACTTATCTCTTGTAATGGTTCTATATATTTAACATCTAATGAATGAATGAATTATTGACCACAAATAATATTCAATAATTCTATCAGAAGAGGTTTAAATGTACCCCTCGTTATATTTTGAGTCCAAATATACCCCTATCGTTATACTATTGGTTCAAATATACTTCTTTTCCGTTAAGGTTTTTTCAAAGTGGACATCAAATTTTACGTGACACTAACATTTGATGAGGTGGATGCCACATAGCTTGCCACCTCAGCGCCGCTAACCCATTTTTAGCCCTCCCTTCTATTTTTTCTCCACCACTAAAATTTTCCTTCCCTCCCTATTGCCACCATTACCGTAACCATAAAAAATATTGTATTTCAAATTTTAGTGTTTTATAGATGAATTAGGGGCACTGAGGTGGCATGTCATGTGGCATCCACCTCATCAAATGTCAGTGCCGTGTAGGATTGAATGTCCACCTTGGACAAACTTAATAGAAGAGGGGTATATTTGAATCAATAGCATTACGGCAAAAGTATATTTGGACTGAAAGTATAATGAAGAATATATTTAACCTTTTTTCATATTACAAGGGTATATTTGGCCCTTTGACCATTTTTAAACATATCATACATTGGTATACAATTGACTTTAACACAAAACATAGCACCACTAATACAATAGCGACCTCCAAAATAGACAGAAATGGACAACTCAATTACGAGAGAATGATTTATCATTGAATTATGACGAAAACCAGATAATAAGCCAACGGAAAATTTGAAGGACACAAAATCTAAAGTTACGGGTTAATAGCAGAGCAATGAACTTTCACGCAATATATCTTCCATGTGCTAAGACCTAATAATCAACGACAAATGAATAATGATATTTTCCCTTATTCCCAACAGCTACTTATAAAGTCTACCTAGCATAGTGGAAAATGAAGTGTCTCTTAAACTATATATCGGAATATGTCTCATCTAGCCAAGCTGGTCACATGCTCGTCATAGAGTTAACTAATCATCTGTACTTTTCATATAAGATTGATATATTTTCTTATATCTGTTGGGAACAAAAAAATTTCTATTAAATGTTGCAAGACAATAACTAGTTAGCCCTTCATATTGAAATTTCCATAAGCATGAAACTGAACATCGCAAGCTATAAAATCATAGCATTATTGTAAGCTTGGAGACGATGTTTGTCTCTCATGGACAAATATCTTCAATGATGTAATGTGGCAAGAACTCTCCCTGGTTTTAAAGGAAAACGTATCATCTTTAATGTCCAAAGATATCTTCTAGAGTTCCACATTAGTTGAGGGTAGAAAATGAAGCGTCTCATAGGGCGTGTTTACTGCGGGAAAAAAAAAAAATATTTTCCACCAAAAAATAAGTGAGCATTTAGATATAACCTAGGCAAACACTATGACTCTCGACTCAGATGCCGAGCCCCGACCCCTGATCCTAGACTCGACCCTCGACCTCGGACCCCGACCCTAGTCCCGGACAACCAACCTCGAACCTTATACATTGACACAAAGACCTTGGACCCAGACCATGATCCCATTACCCGGACTCTGATCCTTCACCTTGAACCCCAACCTCAAAACTTGATCTTGGACCCTGATCCTGAAGTCTGTGATGGTAGGCTAGGAACCCATATTTTGACTATATTTTACACTCTAATTACTACACTTTGAATGTATTTGAGTCTAACTGTTAGTATTTGTACTTATTATGTGTGTTATGTTGTGTAAGATGTGATTTCGAGAGAAGAAGCAAGTTTGGACCAAAAATGGATGATTTGAAACTTTTAAGTTTGAGTATAAGCCGAAGAAATTAAGTTGAGATCACGTTCGGTGGTCGAGCACCAGGTCTGGATGTTAAAAGGTAAGAAAATAGATTACTTTGAGAAAAATGCAAGCACT
>MCJB01015463.1:15158-45597 GCA_002018475.1 Nicotiana obtusifolia | reverse complement strand
GGGGGGGGGGGGGGTGCTAGTGCAAAATTACTGCAAACTGAAAAAATTAGGCCTCTAAACTTTCCCACTAATGGGGCCAATGGTGCTCCGCCCGGGGCGCCGCTGTAGTGTAATTTTTCATCTAACTTTTTTCACTTCAGCTCAGAGAGAGTGGTTTCATCCGGGCCCGTTTCAACATGGTATAAATACACTAAAAATACAATTCTAGAGGACTTTTTACCTACGAAAGATTGGGAGAGCATTGGAGACTCTAAGGCACAAGGATTCATCATTCTTTCCTCAACTCAACACCCGAGTTTGGATTGAATTCGTGTTTTCTTATTCTTTAACTCTATTTGGATGACTTTCTCCATGATTATGGAGTAGTTTACTTTAGGGTTTGACGGATATGGTGTTTTGATTGATATTTGTGGATTTTAACTCTAGTTATTCTATATGAATTCATTTATAGGGCTTTGAATTGATTGCAGTTTTCTTTACTGAATTATTTAATCGAAAGAGGAATATTTTTGGTGATTATCTTTGCATTATTTTGTTTGGTTTAATTCAATGATTCTTTTAAGTAATCGAAAGAGCTTGTTGAATTGTTGACTAAATCAAATTAGGAGAATATTCGAGAGACGTTTTTCTAAAGACTAGTCCATTAACGTATTCTTGCATACCTTGACAGTGCTTTATATTAATTCACCTCGTAGAGTTTAGATTTAATTGAGAGAGGAATCTTGGCTATACGATTGAACTAATCATCGAGTGAATTTGTGAGAATCATTAGAACATTAGAGTGAATTGAACTAGACTTAGACCCCGAATAGCTAACTTGCACCTATCTTGTTACGACCCTTATTTCTTTCATTGATTATTTCGGTGTTACTCAACTCTTGTCTTTCTGTGATCAATTATTAACTGCTTTAGTTTTAATAGTTAATTTTAGTTCATAATCATTCCAATCAAAGTGTTACTCATCCTGAATAGAAATTAACTAGAGATTATTCAAACACTATTTATATACAATCCTTGTGGAGACGTTAATTAAACAATACTATTTTTGGCTAGCGAGCATTAATTTAGTTTTGTATTCGCTCATCAAATTTTAGTGTCGTTGCTGGGGATTGGCAATCAATAGTGTTCAAAAAAGTGTTAATTCAGGAACTAATTTTATATTTTTTTGTTTTCAAGTTTTCTTATTTGTGTGCAAGAAACAAGTTAAATTCTCTTGTGTATGTCTCGATCTTCTTCAAAGGAAGTGATACCATACGAGCCGGAGTTGGAGGAGCACCTGCGACAGCTAAGAAAAGATAGAGAACCCACTGAAAATTTCTTGGGGCAATCCTCGACCCAAGAACCAATGGCTAAAAATGGTGAGCACGTAGTGATTTGGCTGCACGGGAAGCAGCCCAATAAGAAGCAACCGCACGAGCAGCTGTTGACATAGCCCTGGGAGATGATGAAACTGTTTATGGGAACAGACGGAGATTCAACTTGAACCAGCCTCTTATGGAAGATGCATTCGAAAATATGGGTCCCAGGGCAGATAGATCATTGGTGACTGTGCTAGGCCAGTCTACAATCAAGAAGTATCCAGTGTGTAACCTCCTCCATCGCATCCAATAATTTTGAGATTAAGCAAGGACTACTTCAGACCGTTCAGAACAATTGTGTCTTCCAAGGCAAACCCAACGAAGATCCAAATACTCACATGATGGATTTTGATGAGATTATGAATACCTTCCAGTACAACGGGTATCAAAAGATGCTATGTACTTGAGGGCATTTTCTTTTTCACTGAAGGATACGGGTTGCGGAGTTTGCCGACCGAGTCAATTCAAACTTGGGAAGACATGAAGAAGAAGTTCCTTGACAAATACTTTTCAGTTGCAAAAACAGGAAAAATTTGAAGAGAGATCCCCAACTTCGAGTAGAAAGATTTAGAAACAGTGTTTGATGCATGGGAAAGATTTATTGATATTGTGAGAAGATGTCAGCATCATGGAGTCAACTTGTGGATGCAACTCCAAGATTTTTGGGATGGGCTGACACCCTCTAGCAGGAGGACTCTAAACAACACAGTTAAAGGTCCTCTTATGAAGAAAACTCCTGAGGAGATTGTTGTAATTTTAAATGAATTATTTGAGGATGCAATCAATGGCCTGCAGATGATAACGAGGGAAGGAAAAGGTTGGGGTACATCAAGTAGATCCTAATACTTCTATCCAAGCCCAACTAGACTGCATGGCAAAAAGGATCAGAAAGTTGACCTTAGCTAGAGTCCACAGTCAAGCATCATCAGATTGTGATTTTAGTGGAATGGGTCATCCAATGCATGAATGTCAGGCCTCGGCTATAGATGAAGTAGTAAATGATGTGGGAAGCTTTGATAGGGGCAACTACCAAAGTAGTAATAATTTCAACTCCATTGGGCAGAGGCACGCTAGATTTTATTTGAATTCACCTGGTGGTAGTTTGAATGCATGGCAATAGAAAAATCTCAGCCCCTAAAGACAAGGAGATCTTTGGTTTCAAAATCGGCAAAGGCAGCAATACTAACCTCAACAGTCTAATCAGTCTAGCATGGAAGATCTAATGAAGGCCTTCATTATTAAAACATATGAGAGACTTGAAACTTATGGCATAGCCATCCGAGAACAGGGCACACCCATCAGGAACTTGGAAAGACATGTGAGGCAAATTGCTAATCTCTTGTTTGTGAGGGTCCCATGAACTCTCCCTGTTGATATCGAAGGGAATCTAAAAGAAACAATAAATGCGATGTCGTTGAGGAGTGGGCAAGTATTGAAGGACCCCATTGCAAAACAAAAGGGTGAGTTAATTCAATGACAAGTGGAGAGTGTGGAGGAGCAGAACAGTTACGAAAATCATGAAGGTGAAGTGAGAGTAGATCTTGAGGATGATTTGAAAAAGAAGAGGAAGACTAGAGCTTTGAAAAAGATGAAGAAGAACAAAAATTCAATGAATTAGGAGACTGAGGAAAGCAAATATATTGTCACGACCCAAACTGCACAAGTCGTGATGGCACCTAACCCAACCCGCTAGGTAGGTTTGGGCATATATTAGGTGAAACTGATAGCCCGAACCGAAAAAAGCTTATTGAGTTATTGATATCGAGTTATTGGGTTAACGGTTCGGTAACGTTTAGCGTTATTTTACTATTGGGTTATCAGTTCGGGTCTCAGTTTACCTAATTTTTTAACAGTTTAATCGATAACCCAATAAACTTTATAAAAATATGATTTTACCCTTACGTATATAAATTTTCTAATTCTCCCAATTCTCTATCTACTGTTTTAACCCTTCCAAATTTGTCATTCAACACACATGGAAACAATGTTGTAAGGTTTATTATTTTCTTTGAGAGGGTTACAACAATTGATAAAGTTTATCATATTTTTAATACAGTACACGTTATCTTTCATTATTTCTTCTAATAGAATCGAGATTGAGTTATCTTATCGGGTAAACTGATAACCGAACTGATAACGATCGATAACCAACTAACTGATAATCGAAAACCGATATCTTATCAGTTTGGTTATCTGTTTAGCATATTTATAAACCGATAACCGATATGCTAAACTGATAACATTCACAACCCAACTGAACCGACCGATGCCCACCCCTACCGCTAGGTAAGCCAACCGTCACATGATTATTAATGAAAATAAATAACATGGTCTAATAACTCAACAGTGGAAGAATACCATATAATACATGAGAATATAGTCAAACTGCTACAACACATATCCTCAAAATCTGGTGTCAACAAGTACACGAGCAATACTAGATAGCAAGGTATGAAATAAACCCTCTAATACAACTGTCTAAACATGAGAAACATTAAATATAAAGATAACGGGAAGAGAAGTTCAAGGACTACGAACGGTATGACAACTACCTCGTAGTCTCCCAAATAGCTGGCACAACTCAAGCCTGAAAATCACCTCGACCGGATGTACCTGGATTTGCACACGAAGTGCAGAGTGTAGTATGAGTACAACCTACCCATTATACTCAATAAGTAACAACACCAACCTTGGATTGAGGGTAGTGACGAGCTCAGAACGACAGTCAATGCCAATACCAATACCTATAACCGATAACAGTTCAAAAAAATAAAGAATAAACCGTAGGAACAGTAGATAAATGATATCAAGTATAGCTCATCCTTATTTCAGAAATTTAGGCATGCTTTCAAGAATAACAGTTTAAAACCCAGCATAGATAAGGCAGGTCAACTACCAGTTCGCACGAGAAAAGTACGTCCCTATGCCTGCATGTCAAGTATATACGTAATTCAAAAGTATCACAGTGGATCCATCAATAGCATTTATACTTAGCACTGTACGGGTGCCTGACATAACTACCCATCATCAAGCACATATATGAAACATTGTGCCTGCGCCTACTGCTAGCATGTCAGAGTCCGGAAGGGCAGATCCTAACCAAGCGCTAATTATGATCACTTATCCCTATAATGAGGCCTGGTGCACGCGTCGCCTCAAAAAAATAACACTTAGCCCAAAATAGGTTTGGCGTACGCGTCACCTCAAATCAGTACCGAATCGGCTCTAAGGCCCAAAACTCAGTCATTTACCGTTCAAGTCTCAGATGAATACATCTCAATTATCAAATTAAATATCTTACCCTTAAACGATATCAACAACATGTGAGGAATCAAATAAGAAGCTCGAGACAGAGATATCATACGCGGATATAGTATCATGACTAAGAATATGTGTGCAAATAAGGTATATAACTCAGAAATAGCAAGAATAGCCCTATCAAGTCTCAAATAGTTATAACATAGCTTAGACATGATGTCTAATATTATTCACAGTTCAAATAATCAAATAAGTAGAGGAAACGTTTGGGTAACATGATGTGATAGTAAAATAAGCTGGTAATAGCCTAAAGGCATCCCCAAACCATTACCAAACCGGTGCACGCACACACACCCATCACCAAGTGCATACATCACCCCAATATTTTTCATATAACGTAGTCCTTAGGGTTAACTATCCTCAAATCCAAGTTTAAAAGTGTTACTCACCTCAAACTGCACAACCTCATGCTCTAACAAGCCCTTCCTCGCGAATCAGCCTCTGAACGAGTCGAATCTAGTCACAAACAACATAATATAATCAATACAATTTATAGGAATTGATTCCAGACGATAAAGCTAAGTTCTTTAACCAAATTCAAAAAGTCATCCTCGGGCTCACGCTTCGGAACCCGACAAAGTTTACAAATTCCAAACACCCATTCAATAACGAGTTCAACCATATCAAAATCATCTAATTCCGATCACAAATCAAGCCTCAAATCCCCAAATCTTACTCTCCAACACATAGACCACAAATTCCGCAAATTTCACCACAAACATATATAATCTAGATGTAAAAACCAAAGAGTATTCAATATTAATGGATAAAAGTGATGAAACCCTTTCAAAAATTGCCTCTAGCCGAGCTTCACAAGTCTAAAAATGAAGAAAAGACTCAAACCCTCGATTATATTAGTCAGCCCAGCGATTCTCACTTCTGTGGCTCACCAACCGCACCTGCGGCTTTGCTTTTGCGGAAAACACTTCGTTTCTGCGAAGTTTCATTAAACTCTCGACCAGCCACTTCTGTGGCCAAATCCCGCTTCTGCAGGTCCACTTCTGCGCTCCAAGGTCCGCTCCTATGGAACTGTAACTGCGGAGTTTCCTCCGCTTCTGCGACAACATCCTCACAGGCCAAAATCCGCTTCTGCGACTAGCTGTCCGCACCTGCGAGCTTGCAGGTGCAGAATTCTCCTCGCACCTGCGCAACTGCCTAGTTCAACTCAGGACCGCTTCTGTGACCCCATGGCCACTTTTGCGGCACCGCACCTGCGGCCAAAACCTCGCAGGTGCGGTGCGCCAGAACTGAAACATAACAGAGTTTCCATTAGTCCAAAATTCAATATGATTTCAATCCGAATCACACTCGAGGCCCGCAGGACCTCATCAAAACATACTAACACATCCTAAAACACGATACAAACTTAGTCGAAGCTTCAAATCACATCAAAAAACTTCAAAAACACGAATCTCACCCTAATTCAAGCCTATTGAAACTAATGAATTTCCAACTTCTAACTCGATGCTGAAACCTATCAAACCAATTCCGATTGACCTCAAATTTTGCACACAAGTCATGAATGACACAACTAACCTACTACAACTCCCGAAACCAAAATCTAAGCCCGGTATCAACAAAGTCAATTCTTGGTCAAACTTCTCAACCTTCCGAACCATCAACTTTCCAACTTTCGCCAATTCAAGCCGAAATAACCTACGGACCTCCAAATCAATAGCCGGACATACTGCTTAGTCCAAAATCACCATACAAAGCTATCGGAACCATCAAAACTCCATTTCAGATTCGTTTATCCATAAGTCAACATCCGGTCAACTCTTTCAACTTAAGCTTTCAACTTTGGTACTAAGTGTCCCAATTTATTCCAAAATATCCATGGAACCAAACCAACTACCCCGTCAAGTGACTTAACCACAAATTAACATAGAACAAGCAATAAATGAGGAAACAGGCTACAATACCCAAAATAACCGGTCCGGACTTACATCCGTCACTTCTTAAACAAACGTTCGTCCTCGAACGAATCTAGAATCATACCTGGAGTCTCAAATAGATATGGACAGCTACTCTGTATCTCCCGCTCCGTCTCCCAAGTAGCCTCCTCGACTGGTTGGCTTCTCCACTGAAATTTCACTGAAGCTATAATCTTTGATCTCAACTTTCGAACCTGCCGATCCAAAATGGCCACTGATTCCACATCATAGGTCAACTCTCCATCTAACTGAACTGTGCTGAAGTCCAAAATATGGGATGGATCGCCATAATACATCCGGAGCATGAAAACATGAAACACTAGGTGAACACCCGAAAGACTAGACGGCAATGCAAGCTTGTAGGCCACCTCTCCAACCCTCTCAATTACCTCAAAAAGGCCAATATACGGAAGGCTCAACTTGCCCATCTTCCCAAATATCTTCACACCCTTCCTGGTCGATACTCTGAGCAATACCTTCTCTCCCACCATATAAGAAACATCGCAGAGCTTCTGATCAACGTAATAGTTCTGTCTACACTGTGCTGTACGAAGCCGATCTTGAATCAACTTGACTTTCTTCAAGGCATCTTGAACCAAATCAGTACCGAACAACCTAGCCGCACCGGGGTCGAACAACCAAATGGAGACCGACACCGCCTCACATGTAAGGCCTCATAAGGAGCTATCTAAATACTCGATTGGTTGCTGTTGTTGTAGGCAAGCTCTGCAAGCGGTAGAACTGATCTCAAGAACCCCCGAAATCCATAACACAAGCGCGTAGCATCTCCTTCAATATCTGAATGGTGCGCTCGGACTGTCCGTCCTTTAGGGGTGAAATGTTGTACTAAACTCAACTCATGTGCCCAACTCTCGCTGCACTGCTTTCCAAATCTGCTATGTGTATTGCATGCCCGATAAAAAATAATAGACACTGGCATACCGTGAAGACAAACAATCTCATGGTTAAATATCTTAATTAACCGCTCAGAAGAATACGTAGTCACAACCGGAATAAAATGTACGGACTTAGTCAACCGGTCCACAATCAACAAAATAGCATCAAATTTCTTCAAAGTCCGTGGGAGACTAACAACAAAGTTCATGGTAACATGCTCCCATTTCCACTCAAAGATCTCAAGTCTCTGAAGCAAACCGCACAGCCTCTAATGCTCATACTTGCTGATAGTTCAAACACCGAGCCACATACTCCACTATATCTTTCTTCATTATCCCCCACCAATAGTGCTGCTTCAAGTCTTGATACATCTTCGCGGCACCCGGATGAATGGAATACCGCAAACTGTGGACCTCTTCAAGAATCAACCCACGCAACCCATCCACATTGGGAACACAAATTCGACCTACATCCGTAACACCCCATCATCTCCAACAGAAACCTCCTTAGCATCACCGTGCTATACCATGTCTTATGAACAAGCAAATAGGGGTCATGATACTGAATTTCAAAGAAGACCGAGAAACCACATAAGCTAGAACCCGACTAGGCTCCAAAATATCTAATCTGATGAACTGGTTGGCCTAGGCCTAAACATTTGATGCTAGTGGTTTGTCACCAACCGGAATATATGCAAGGCTACCCATAATCACCGCCTTTCTACTCAAGGCATCGGCACTACATTAGCCTTCCCGGAATGATACAAAATGGTATCATAGTCTTTTAACAGCTCTAACCATCTCCGTTGCCTTAAATTTAGATCCTTTTGTTTAAACAAGTGTTGTAGACTCCGATGATCTGTAAATACCTAACAAGACACGTCATAGAGATAATGCCTCTAAATCTTCAATGCATGAACAATGATTGCCAACTCTAAATCATGAATGAGGTAGTTCTTCTCATGGGGCTTGAACTGGTGTGAAGCATATGCAACCACTCTACCCTCCTGTATTAAGACCCACCTAATACCAACCCGAGAAGCATCACAATACACTGTATATGAATTCGATGCTAAAGTTAAAACTAGAACTGGAGCTGTAGTTGAAGTAGTCTTCAGCTTCTGAAAGCTCTCGTCACACTCATCAGACCACCTGAATAGGGCACCCTTCTGGGTCAATCTAGTCAAAGGTGCAATAATGGATGAGAAACCCTCCACAAATCGACCATAATATTCAGCCAAACCAAGAAAACTCCGAATCTCAGTAGTTAAGGATAGTTTGGTCCAACTCTAAACTACCTCAATCTTCTTCAGATCTATCTTGATCCCCTCACTAGAAACCGCGTGCCCCAAGAACGCCACAAAATCAAGCCAAAACTCACACATGTAAAATTTGGCATAAAGCTTCTTCTCCCTCAATTTTGTCTGGAGTACAATCCTCAGATGCTGATCATGATCCTCCTGGCTGCGTGAGTACACCAGTATATCATCAATGAATAATATAACAAAAAAATAAGATATGGCTGGAATACACTGTTCATCAGATGCATAAATGCTGCTGGGGCATTAATCAGCCCAAAAGACATCACAAGAAACTCGTAGTGACCATAGCAGGTCCTGAACACCGTCTTTAGAATATTAGAATCCCGAATATTCAACTGGTGATACCCATATCTCAAATCAATCTTAGAGAACACTCTAGTACCCTGAAGCTGGTCAAATAAGTCATCAATGCACGGCAATGGGCACTTGTTCTTAATTGTAACTTTGTTGAACTACCTATAATCAATGTACACCCGCATAGTACCATCCGTCTTCTTTGCAAACAGAACTGGTGCACCCCAAATAGATACACTAGGCCTAATGAATCCCTCATCAAGAAGCTCTTGAAGTTGTTCTTTCAGTTCCTTCAACTCTACTGATACCAAAATAAATGTTACTGTTGAGTGGCATGCCCGACAGGTCTGTAGGAAACACATCTGAAAAGTCTCTCACTACTGGTGCAGACTCAATGGTAGGAGTATCAGCACTAACATCCATCACAAAGGCCAAATATGGCATACATCCCTTTCCAACCATCCGTTGGGCCTTCAAATATGAAATCACTTTATTAGAAACATAGTCTGGAGAACCTCTCCACTCAATCCTAAGCAATCCCGGCATTGCCAATGTCACGATGTTAGCGTGATAATCCATAATAGCTTGACAAGATGACAACCAATTCATGCCTAGAATCATGTCAAACTCAACCATACAGAGCAGTAAAAGATCTACTCTTGTCTCCAATACCCAATAGTCACCACACATGACCGATATATACATGGTCTACAATAATAGAATCATCCACCAGCATAGATACATGAATAGGCATAACTAAGGAATCACGAGGCTTATCCAAATAACGATCAAAGTGTGATGATACATATGAATAAGTGGAATCAGGATCAAATAATATGAAAGCATCCATGTGGCACACTGAAACAATACATTTGATCAATGCGCCTGAAGCAATGCCTCTGGCCTGGAGGGAAAAGCATAGAATCGATCCTGACCACCACGTGTCTGACCTCCCCATCTAGGGTGACCTCGACCCATACGACCTCCACCCTGAGCTGGCTGAGCGGGTGTTGTAGCAACTGGTATAGGGGTCATAGACTAGCCTTCTTGCCGCATTGGACCTTTGTAGTGACGGGGATAATACTTCCTCACATGCCCCAACTCACTACAATCATAAGAACCTCAAACTGAAAATGGCGATGGAGCCTACATCGGACCTTGAGAACTAGAATAATCACTAAAAGAACCCGGTACTAACAAACCCTAAACTGATGAAGCACGGGATGAACTTTAACCTTGGAGGGCACTGAAAGATGTCTAACCTGGATGAGCACTATATGAACCATGACTAGCTGATGCACCACGATGAACCAGATGAACCATCTGAGCGGGCCGTAAGGATGACCTCTGCTATGATATGATTGACCTCCAGATGAGGTACCTCTGAAACCACCAAAACTACGGGGCCACTTGCCCTCGCACTCAAGCCTGTGAACAAACTCCAAGCGCTTAGCGATATCAACCACCTGGTCAAATCTGTCTCGCCTTCTCGGGCCAAACTGTAATGTAGGCCATTAATGAACCTCCTGATACACACTCTCTCTGTGGGAACCAACCATATAGCATGACGGGCCAGATCTGCAAATATCATCTCATATTGGGTCACAATCATATCTCCCTGGCGTAATTGCTCAAAATCTCTATGCAACTCCTCCCTGCGAGTATGTGGGACAAACTTCTCTAGAAAGAGAATGGAGAACTCATGCCATGAAAGTGGCACTGCACCGACTTGCTCAACTCATAGGCATGCCACCATCGATAGGCTACCCCTGTCAGCTGAAAAGGGGTAAATGCAACCCCATTGCTCTCCAAATTACTTGTTGTGCGTACAATTCACTAACACTGGTCTAAGAAATCCAAGGCATTCTCTAACTCCTATCCGCTGAACTCCGGGGTCTTAAGCCTCCTAAAGCTCTCTATTCATTTCTACTCATCATCACTTGTAGATGGGCCAACCTCAGCCCGAGCAGTAGCAACCGGCTAGGCTGGTAGTACCCCCGGTGTCTAGAGTCCCTTGCTTCCTGCTTTGGATACGGGCAGCAAGAGTTTGAGCACCTCCCTCGGCCTGAGAAGTGGCTGGTGCAGCTGGAACTAAAACCGTCTGAGAAAGGCTAGTGCATACAGTCAAAACTATGCCAAAGCCTCCTGAAGGCCTGGAATCACAATGGGCATAGCTGGTCCCACCGGCTCGATAAAATCTGGTATCTGCTCCTCAGCTGGAGCAACTGGTAGCTCCACAAGTGCTGCTCTAGCTATGGTATGGGCCGCACCTCGGCCTTTATCGCGGCCGCGACCTCGCAGCTCTATCTGGTGGTACTAGTGGCCATCGGTCTGATCCGGTCGCACGTGTCCTCACCATATGTGAGAAATTAGAATAGTCAAGTTTCAAACTTTGGAATTAACAAATTTGCAAGATAAGAATGCAAGAAAGCAAAGTTTCCTAGCAGTTCTGTAGCCTCTTGAAGATAAATAAAGACATCTTCGTACCGATTCACAAGACCCTACTAAACTTGCTCGTGACTCGTGAGACCTAAGCAACCAATTGCTCTGATACCAACTTGTCACGACCCAAAATCTACAAGTCGTGATGACACCTAACCTAACCAGCTAGGTAAGCCAACAATCACATAATTATCAATGAAAATGAATTAACATGGTCTAATAACTCAATAGCGGAAGAATACCATGAAATATTTGAGAATAAAGTCAAAATGCTACAACAATATATTCCCAAAATTTGGTGTCAAGAAGTACATGAGCACTACTAGATAGCAGGGTATGAAATAAATCCTCTAATAGGATTTTCTGAACATGAGAAACAGCAATGATGAAGATAATAGGAAGAGAACTTCAAGGATTGCGACGGTATAGCAGCTAACTCCCAAACGGCTGGGACAACTCAAGCCTAAAAATCACCTTGGTCGGATGTACCTGGATCTGCACACGTTATGCAGAGTGTAGTATGAGTACAACCGACCTAATGTACTCAATAATTAACAACACTAACCTTTAGAAGAGAGTAGTGATGCTAGTACCAACAACCGATAACAATTTAGAAAAATAAAAATAAACCATAGAAACGATAGATAAATGATATGAAGTACATCTCGTCCTTATGTCAGAAATTTAGGCATGCTTTCAAATATAGCAGTTTAAAACCCAGCACAGATAAGGCAGGTCAACTAGCAGTTAGCATAAAGAAAGTACATCTCTATGCCTGCATGTCAAGTATACACGTAATTCAACAGTATCACAGTGGATCCATCAATAGTATTTTTACTTAGCACTGTACGGGTGCCTGGCATAACTGCCCATCATCAAGCACATATATGAAACATTGTGCCTGCACGCACTACTGGCATGTCAGACTTCGGAGGCGCGGATCCCGCCCAAGCACTAATTAAGATCACTTAGCCCAATTACAAGGCCTGGTGCACGCGTCACCTTAAAATAATAACACTCAGCCCAAAATAGGCCTGGCATATACGTCACCTCAAATTAGTACCAAACCGGCTCTAAGGCCCAAAACTTGGTCATTTACAATTCAAGTCTCAGATGAATACATCTCAATTATTCAATTAAATATCCTACCCTTAAGCGATATCAACAACATGTGAGGCATCAAATAAGAAGTATCAAGACAGAGATATCATACGCAGATACAGTATCATGACGGAGAATATGTGGGCAAATAAGAAATAACTCAGAAATAGCAAGAATAGCCCTATCCAGTCTCAAACAGTTAGCACATAGCCTAGACATGGTGTCTAATATGATTCATAGTTCAAATAATCAAACAAGTAGAGGAAACATTGGAGTAACATGATGTGATAGTAAAACAAGCTCGGTAATAGCCTAAAGGCCTCCCCAAACAATTAGCAAACTAGTGCATGCACACACACCCATCACCAAGCGCGTACGTCACCCCAATATCTTTCATTTAACGTAGCCCTTAGGGTTAAATATTCTTAAATCCAAGTTTAGAAATATTACTTACCTAAAAGTGCGCAAACCAATGCTCCAACAAACCCTTGCCTCGCGAATCGACCTCTGAACGACTCAAATCTAGTCACAAATAACTTAGTATAATCAATACGAGCTATAGGAATCGATTTCTTACGATAAAGCTAAGTTCTTTAACTAAATTCAAAATGTCAACCAAAAAAGTCAAACCCGGGCCCACGCATCGGAACTCGACAAAATTCACAAATTTCGAATACCCATTCAATAACAAGTCCAAACATATAAAAATCATCCAATTCCAACCACAAATCGAACCTCAAATCCCAAATCTTACTCTGTAACACATAGACCACAAATTCCCCAAATTTAATCGATCGCTTTTTTTCTTTGGCATGCCAAAAGCATTTTGCTGTGGTTCTCATTGATTGAGTCAATCCCGAGTGGTCGTCTTTCATATCGAGCCATTGAAGCAGCATGCCGTTCACCTCAAACACACATAATCAAGGTGTAAAATCCGATGGGTATTTAATATCAATGGATAAAAGTGATCAACAGTTGCTTACCTCTTGAATTCTTGTGAAATTCCTCTAAAAAATCACCCTAACTTAAGCTCCACAAGTACAAAAATGAAGAAAGGACTCAAACCCTCGATTATATTAGTCTGCCCAGTGATTCTCACTTCTACAGGCTCACCAGCTGCACCTGTAGCTCCGCTTTTGTTGAAAACACTTCGTTTCTGCGAAGTTTCATTAAACTCTCGACCAACACTTTCTACGGCCAAAACCTGCTTCTGCGACAACATCCTCCCTGGCAAAAATCCGTTTCTGCGACCAGCTACCCGCACCTACGAGCTCGTAGGTGCGGAATTCTCCTCGCACATGCGTAACTGCCCCGTTCAACTCACGAAGCTCCTGTGACCCTATGGCCAATTTTGCGGCACCGCATCTGCAGCCAAAACCTCGCAGGTGCGGTTGCACCAGAACGGAAACATAACAGATTTTCAATAAGTCCTAAATTCAATTCTATTTAAATCTAAATCACACCCGAGGGTCCCGGGATCCCGTCCAAACATACCAACACATCCTAAAACACAATACGAACTTGCTCGAAGCCTTAAATCACATCAAACAATATCAAAAACACAAATCGTACCCCAATTGATACCTATTGAAACTAATGGATTTCCAGCTTCTAAACTCGATGCCGAAACCTATCAAACCAACACCGGTTGACCTCAAATTTTGCACATAAGTCATGAATGACACAACGTACCTACTCCAACTTTTGAAACCAAAATCCGACCCCTGTATCAACAAATTCAACTCTTGGTCAAACTTCTTAACCTTCCAAACATTCAACTTTTCAACTTTTGCCAATTCAAGCGAAAATGACCTGTGAATATCGAAATCAATATCCGGACATATTCCTAAGTCCAGAATCACCATAAAAAGCTATCAAAGCCATCAAAAGTTCATTTCGAAGTCGTTTACCCATAAGTCAACATCCGATCAACTCTTTTAATTTAAGCTTCCAACCTTGGGACTAAGTGTCTCAATTCATTCCAAAACATCCCCGGAACCAAAATAACCCTGGCAAGTCACACAACTACAAATGAACGTATAATAACCAATAAAGTGGAAAAAGAGGCTACAATACCCAAAATGACCGGCCAAGTCATTACATAAATGCCTGCTCTACCTTTCTCGTAGAAGCAAAGAAGAGAGAAACCGGACAAATAATTTGGGCATTTTTTAGAAGTGCTCAAGAAGGTGTATGTTAATCTACCTTTCACAGAGGTACTCTCGTAGATGCCAGCATAGGCTAAGATCCTGAAGTAGAGACTGTCCAACAAGCGAAAGGTGGAAGAGACATCGGTTGTCAAGCTTATAGAGCATCGTAGTGCTATTTGGCAAAATAAGCTCCGTCAAAAGTATGGAGATCTAAGGAGTTTCACTATACGTTTCTCTCTATGAAGTACAAACTTTGAAAAATATTTGTGTGATTCATATACTTCTATTAATCTTATGCTCTTGTTTATTTTCAGGAAACTTGAGATAGAAATTAGAGCAACAAGATCGGTATCTGTGTCGTTGCAGCTGGCAGATCAGACCACCATAATACCTGAAGGAATAGTGAAAGATGTGCTAGTTTGGATGGACAAATTTGCGTTCCCTGTGGACTTCATCGTGGTAAACATAGAAGAGAATAAGGAGGTCCCTCTAATTCTAAGGAGACCCCTCTTGGCTACTGGCAGAGCTATACTGGATATTCAGGAAAGGTAGCTCATGCTAAGAGTAGGGGAAGGGAGAGTGGTGTTCAAAATGAAGGAGGCAATAGGGCCACCTAAGAGGAGTTGGCTTCTCTGATTTTAAGGTAGATGTCCTAAAGGAGATAGCTGAAGAGGAAAAGGATGATTCGTGTGGGGTGAGCCCAAAGAAGTCAGAGAAGAAAATTTCAGCATGGATGTATGCACTGGGTCGGGCGTGCAAAATGGACCCCCACATTGATTCAGATTCAGATTATATGATTCAGGGGAGTTTTGTTTTCCTCATTCTTTTTATTTGTATGTCATAGAGACATGTCACAATTTAAAGTTTGGGGTAGGGATGTAAATATGTATATGTGTGTTTGTTTTTCTTTTTCTTATCTTTGCATGTGTTTTCGTCATTATTTTGCATGAAAATCGATTTTTCTTTTTTTTTACTTTTCCAAACAATGGATCTTCTCAACCATGTTCTTGAGGGCTTAGGATCAAAACATAAATATGAAAAAAAATAAACATAAAAAAATAATTTTCATTTTTGTTTTATTTTCTTAGGTATTATAATAATTTCCTCTTGATTTTTCTTTGTGCCACTGTTCTTTTCCAAGGATTTTGCTTGAACCGGGTATAGTTAGTTTTTTTTTAATAGAAATAAAGAAGTCTTGTGCTATGCTGCTAAATCGAGATAACTTTTCTTGACTTTGTTGTACCTTGAGAGTGGTGAGTGCCTTGTGACACCTAGCTCAATTCTTGACTCATATATAAGTACTTAAATTGTTTGATTTTGACGTTGCTCAACTACTTTAACAAGAGAGTGGGGATAGATCCAGTTATGAGTGAGTTATGTTCTAATGTGTGAGCGAGTTTGTTTGTTGCTATTCTGTTCATGTCAGTTGATATCCAGAACTTGCCATGTGTATTTGCAAAGCGAAATAACAGTCTTGTTTAGTCTAGAATGTGATAGAGACATTTCTTTGTTGAGCCAGATGTATGTCTTTGACCCACCTAATTAATGTATATCTTAGTAGCCCCTTTGAGCCTGTAATCCTATTTCTTATGCAACCACACTACAAGCCTGACCCCTTTGTTTGAATTGACTATCTGTTTGAACCTTTTACCTCTCTCGAGCACTTGACATCCTTATGAGCTTGCTAAAAGCTAAGTAGAGGTATGGTTGAGTTTTTGAGTAGAATTGAGAAAAATGGAAAAAGGTGAAATATTTGAAAATTTTTGAGAACCACGTGTAAGGAATTGAAAAAAAAGAAGTGAATTTGCTTGAAGAAAAAAAATCAAAACTTAAAACGAAAAAAGGGTTTATCTATTTATTAGAAAAAAAATTAATTCCTGCTAGCAGTAGTTCTCATCTTGTTTGTGCTTATATAAATTGAGAGCTTGATGCTATTATGTTGTGAAGGTTGGGGTTTTGTTTAACATAAGTGTGGGGTTTGAATTGGTAAAAATGTATGTATTTAAGTGCTTAGCGAGGTGTAGTCATTATTCACTATATGTATCCTACCCGTCCCGTAGTCTATATTACAACCAAATAAAGTCCTTACTTGATTCTTGACCGAATGAGCTCAAATAAGAAGAGTATTACACTACAGTCAAGTGCATTGTACGTCTACTGTGGCACATGAATCTTAATTTTGAGAGTGAGTGAATTCTTTCTATCTTGAGTTCGTATTTGTTCTTGAACTTTATTGTGTTTGGAACTACTCCCAATTGTTTGTGTGAGGGAATATGAGTTGTGAAGGAAAGGTAATGTCTTTGGCCTCTACATTAGAGTAAGTGAGAATATTTTTTAAAAATAAGTGATGCTTGTGAGTTGAGTCTTGATGCTAGGTTGTTACGGTATGGTGCTTAGTCTGCTTTAAATATTCTTGGTAGGATGAGTTAGGAGAGTTGCTCGAAAATGTCGTCTCTATTTGAAGTGAAGTTTGATTGCTCGAGACGAGCAATGATTTAAGTGTGGGATGTTGATGGTATGCTAAGAATCGGTATTTTGGCTATATTTTTCACTATAATTACTACACTTTGAATGTATTTGAGCGGAATTATTAGTACTTTATGCTTATTATGTGTGTTATGCTGTGTATGATTTGATTTCGAGTGAATAAGCAAGTTAGGAGATAAAATAGATGATTTGGAGCTTTGAAGTCTGAGTAGAAGCCCAAGAAATTAAGTTGGAATCACGTTCGAAGGTCTAGGAATAAGTTTGGATGTTAAAAAGTGAGAAAAAAGATTACTCATAGAAAAATACAATACCGCCCCGCGCTGTGCACCGTGGGGCGCGGTATGCTAGTGCAAATTTCCTATATAGGGAAAAAATAGGTCTCTGAACTTTCCCACCAAAGAGAAATTTTGACCTACGTAAGATTGTAAGAGCATTGGAGACTCTAAGGCACAATAATTCATCATTCTTTCCGCAATTCAGCACTCGAGGTTATATTAGTTTCATGTTTTTTGTTATTATCTTACTCTGTTTTTGATGACTTTCTCCATGATTATGGAGTATTTTACTTTAGGGTTTGAAAGATATGATGTTTTGATTAATATTTGTGAATTTTAACTCTAGTTAATTTTTTTATGAATTTATTTATGGAGCTTTGAATTTATTGCAATTTTGTTCACCGAATTGTTTAATCGAAAGAGGAATATTTGGATGATTATCTTTGTATTATTTCATTTGGTTTAATTCAGTGATTCTTTTAAGTAATCAAAAGAGCTTGTTGAATTGTTGATTAAATCAAGTTAGGAGAATATTCGAGATATGTTTTCATAAAGACTAGCCCATTAACGTATCGTTGCATACCTTCACTGTGCTTTATATTAGTTTACCTCATATAATTCAGATTTAATCGAGAGAGGAATCTTGGCTATACGATTGAACTAATCATCTAGTGAATTCATGAGAATCATTAGAACATTACAGTGAATTGGACTAGAGTTAGATCCCGAATAGCTATGTTGCACCTATCCTGTCACGACCCTTATTTCTCCTATTGATTATTTCGGTGTTCTCAACTCTTATCTTTCTGTGATCAATTATTAACTGCTTTAGTTTTAATTGTTAATTTTAGTTCACAATCATTCCAATTAGAGTGTTAATCATCCTGGGTTATAATTTACTAGAGATCATTCGAACACCATTTAAATCTAATCCATATGGAGATGATAATTAAACTATACTATCTTTGGCTAGCAAGCACTAATTTTGTATTGTGTTTTGCGCTCGTCGGACTGTACCCCAAACTCGAAACCCAAGCCTCGGACCCTAGACCCTAATCGTAACTAAGAACCCCAAACCTTGACTTATTCCTCGGGCCCTTAACCCCTAACCTTGAAGCCTGACCTTAGACCCTGACCTCCCGATCCTAGACTCCGACCCCCGACCTCCAACCATGATCCTCAAATCCCAACAACCCAACCTCGAACCCCTGACCCTCGACCATGAATGTTGAACCCCGATCCCGGCCTCCGACCCTAGACATCGAATGACGACCGTCTGAATTTACACCTTTACCCTTGATACCAAAACTGACCTTAGACCAAGATCCCCAATCTTGAACCCTAAAGTTGGACCTCAAATCTCGACCCTAAACCCTGACTGCAATCTTCGAACCCTGAGCCCCCTTTGAGGCTGACCTTGAACCTCGATCTCCCTGTCCCCGACTCGAACCTCGACCTCAAGCCTTGAGTTGTGGCGAAGCGAGAACTTTTGCGAAGGGTGTTCAAAGTCTAATATCTATGTATAAAGATAATTTTTACATATATACACAGTATAATTTTCTAGATAACATAGTATAATTTTTCGATGAAGGTGTAAAATTGAACATCCTTCATACTTTATTGCTACGCCACTAGCCTTGACCCTCGACCCCAAACCTACCCCAAACTCTGAATCCCGGACCACGAATCCCGATCCCTGGCCTTGCACCATAACCCTCGATCCTGGACCCCATACATGGACTTCAAACCCCGACCTTGGATCCCAACCCTTTGACCCCCAACCCACGACACAGACCTCGACCTCCAAACTCTAAGCATCGACCCCTAACACCCGACTAGGGACCCAACACCCAGTCCCCCGACCTTTATGTCTGGGTTTCAGGTTCCATAGTTCGGGAGCAGGCGAGGAGGGTGGCGAGAGTTGGTGGACCGGGTGTGGAGGAATTGGCTGGGTAGGTAGGTGCATTGACTTGTGGGATTTGAGTGTAGGTGAGGAGTGGGTGAGGTGAGGTTTGGGGTGCAGGGTGGTAGCTCGTGGGCCAGGGTAACAAGGGTTTGAATTCGAGGGTGGAGGTATATAGGGAAGGTTGAAAGGGTTTTAAAAATATTATTTTTCCTCCTTTTGATAGGGAGGTCATTTTCCTTAAATCAGAGAAAAATTAACTAGGAGGGAAGTCATTTTCATCAAATTAGAAAGAAATTAACTCATTAGGAAAATATTTCCAAAATATTTAAACCAGCCAAAAATTAAAACTTTGAAATTCATTGTCTAAAAAGTATTTTCAATTCATACCAAACACACCCTTAAACTATATTATTGGAATGTCTCATCTAGCCAAGCTGGTCACATGCTCGTCGTAGACTTGAGTGATCATCTGTACTTTTCACACAAGATTGATATATTTTCGTATGTTTTTAATTTCTGGAACTAATGGAAAATTGTGTACCAAATGTTTCAAGGAGAACAATAACTAGTTAGTTCTTCAAGTAGAAATTTCCATAAACATGAAACTTCACGTCAGACCATTATTAGAACTTTGGATGTTTGTCTCTCATGGACAAATATCTTTAATAATGAAACTGTGGCAAGAAAAACTAACTCTTAATCTCCTGTTTTTATAGTAAACTCAACATATTCATAACACCTTTCAGTATGTGATGTAATTTTCTGCAAAAATTTTATTCATGCACATGTAGATAAATTCAGTCATAAGATTAACTACTAGCAATATTAATTAATCAACCGATCTCTAGATGTTGAAAAAGACCTTGTCGATCCATAATTAAGTCTGTTTTAATTCCTGATCATTATTCCCAGGTACTTTCCGTTCTCATGGATTAGTTATCCACATTTTAATATTGAACATTACAAAAGAAACCTAAATACTGGCTTACCAGTAATTAAGATGAGTCACCAGAAACGTCACCGGCATCAAATTGTAAGAAAAATTAGGAAACATCTTAGTGCAGAATTACGGAAGTCGTTAATGAAAGCCAAAATGGTAAAGAAATGAGATTACCGCTTCTTAGTTTAATCATTTCCACATAATAGCAATTTAAAAAACTACATGTAAAATTGAAATTTTTAGGCTTCGTGGATCAAGATCATGTATTACGTACATAAAGCATTTGCGTTACGCTATAAATGCTTAAAATCATATATCACCTTGAACAACCTTTTTCCCCTTTTCATTTTTCCATCATTAATTCCATTTGCTTTTGTTGATAATTGCCCAATTGCCGAACAAGGACATGATAAGCTTCTTTACTCTTTAGCCATGAAATTATCACAGCCCGGAATTCCTATCCTGAGGATCGTGATGGCGGCTAACATTTCACTTGCTAGACAAGTCAACGTTAGAATAGTTTTTGGAAATTTTTAACAATTCAAATTAACTAACACCAACTAAACTGAATAAATTGAAATAGAGTTAGAAAACCATAATAACCACAATATCTATATATAATTCCAAAACTGGCGTCACAAGTGCACGAGTGACGAGAATAATACAGACAATGGTTTGACTGAAAGTAAAACTATTTGAAATGAAATAAACAGCGAGGATAAGGTAGAAGGAGACTTTAAGGCTGCCAACGTCGAGCAACTGTACCTCATGTCTCCGTCAGGTAATCAATCCGACACATCTACTGACCGCCGCTAGGACCGACTCCAAAATCTGCACAAGAAGTGTAGAGTGTAGTATGAGTACAACCGACCCCATGTACTCTGTAAGTACCGAGCATAACCTCGATGAACTAGTGATGAGACTAAGGCGGGTCACTTACAATAACCTGTACGCAGTATAATAATAATAACAGGAAAGAAACGCAGGAAAAGTAAGACAGTTAACTTATGAAAATAAACTCAATCCTCGAAATCAGTAAAACTAGAAATATCACTCCTCAGAATCTCGTAAAAAAACACTAAAAGCTAACACAACGCACAATGAATGCCAAACACACAATCTGTTGCGGCGGGCAACGCGATCCCGCCGTACAAACACAAACCTCCCTTATTTCACCATATCAGTATCAAGAATAACATATAAAATCCGTTGCAGCGCACAACCCGATCTCACCATATAATCAGAATCAATATCACAATCCTCCCTTATTTCACCATATCAAAATTACATGTAAATTCCGTTGCGGAGTGCAACCCGATCCCACCACATCACTATCAATCCTCCCTTATTTCACCTATTGCGGCGTGCAACTCGATCCATAAATAAAATCAATAAATGTAAGCATTTCAACAACTCAATTCATCAGAATATCTACAATTAAAGAATATGAGAACAAGCCATAAAGGGACCTCGTACCAAATCAAGGAATGCTACGATTAATACAAGCAACAAGACACATCAAATATATGACAATTAAGGTGCATAAATAAGATAAGTAAGGCAAGTAGCAATTAATCATGGGAGCATGGGAGGAACAAACATTTTGATATGAGAGAAATAAGTTAGCAAGTTAAGGCATAGGAAATGATTAAAGCATGTAACAGTTAAGATAAGGAATAAAATAATTAATAAAATGGGGGAAAGCATCGAAATAAGTATTTTGACGGCGTATATACACTTGCCACCTCACATATATGCCGCTACACATGTAATTCATATAGCGCGTACATAGCTCAAGGGTTCTTAATTCCCTCTAATCAAGGTTCCACCCAACACTTACCTCAATCCGCAAGCAAATCAAATCTCAACCGGGGCCTTTCCTCTAAAATCTGCCTCCAAACCAATCAAATCTAACCAAAATCGACTCAATAACTTCAAACAATGCTTGAAAAATTAATTACAATACATAAAGTTAAGATCTTTACACTTTTTCCAAAAAGTCAACAAAAGTCAACCCTGGGCCCATTTTGTCAAATCCCGAGATTCAGACCAAAACTCAATTTTTCATTCACCCCCGAGCCCGATTATGTAATTTGTTTTGATATCCGACCTCAATTTGAGGTCTAAATCTCAATTTTACAAAACCCCCTCAATTCTTCCCAAATCCCTAATTTTCTACCATGAGAGAACATAGATTAAGGCTAGAAACTAATGAGTGTTGATGGAAATGGAAGAAAACAAGTTAAAGTATACTAACATATGAAAGGGTGATGAAATTTCTCTTCAAAATCGTCTTAAGGCCGAGCTCTAATGAAAAGATGGTGAAAAATGGGTAAAATTCCGTCTTTGGGATATTTAATAGACTGGGCGTTAGGCCTTCTTCGCATTCGCGAAGGGCCTGCCATGTTCACGAAGCACAGCAGCCAGAACGGCCTACGTGTTCGCGAGGTTCCTCACGCGTTCGCGCAGGCTTCTTCCCCAGGCTTTCGCGTTTGCGAGCCGCGGCTCGCGTTCGTGTAGAACAAACCTTAGATCCCCCTCCTAGGCCCCTTACTCTTCGCGTTCGCATAGTGCTGGTCGCCTTCGCGAAGGGTGATCCCACCATAGCTTCGCATTCGCGCATACAGCCTCGCGTTCGCATAGAGGAAAACCTCCCCAGCCCAGATTACTCTTCGCGATCGGAGTAGTATCTTTGAGATCGCAAAGAACACACCCGATGACAGCAGACTCCAAAAATTAGCATTGTTTCTAAGTTCAAATGGTTCGTAGCCTATCTGAAACTCACCCGAGTCATTCGGGCTCCAAACCAAACATGCACACAAGTGTAATAACATCATACGAACTCGCTGGCATGATCAAAACATCAAAATACACCTAGAACTACAAATCGGACACCAAAACAATTGAAATTATCAAAGAAACTTAAGAACATGAAATTTTTACAACTGGACGTCCGAATCATATTAAATGACCCCTGTTTTGCACCAATTTTTTATGACAAGTCGTAAATACTGAGATGAACCTATACCAAGTTACGGAACTGGAGTATAAACCCAGTAGCAACAAAGTCAACCTAGGGTAAAACTTAGAAATTCTTTAAACCTGTATATTACTAGTTTTCAACAAATCATGTTAGATCAAGCTAGGGACTTCGAATTCGATCCGCACATATGCCCAAGTCTCAAATCATGATACTAATCCATCGGCACTGTCAAAATACTGATCCGGGTTCGTTTACACAAAATATTAACCTTAGTCAACTCAAATGAGTTTTAAGGTACAATTTCACATTTTAATCAATTTTCTCATAAAAACTATCCGGAAAAAGGATCCGGATTGTACACATAGATCGAGGAAGGATAACGAAGGTAATCAAGATCTCGAAACACAGAAATCTAGGATAAAACTATAAGTGACCTATCAGGTCATCACATTCTTCATCTTTAAAACAAACGTTCGTCCTCGAATGGACATTGAAAGGTAGATGGACCGGTGAAGAGGTGTGGATATCTACTCAGCATGTCCGACTTGGACTCCCACGTGGCTGCCTCAATCGGCTGACCTCTCCACTGCACTCGAACTAAAGGATAACTCTTAGACCTCAACTGCCGGACTTGTCGGCTAGAATAGCCACCGGCTCCTCCTTATAAGTCAAATCCTTGTCCAATTGGACTGAGCTGAAATCTAACACATGGAACGGATCACCGTGATACTTCCGGAGCATGGACACATAGAGCACCAGATGGACAGCTGATAAATTAAGTGGCAATGCCAGCCTATAGGCCACCTCAGCCACTATCTCAAGAATCTTAAAGGGTCCAATATACTTAGGGTTCAACTTGTCCTTCTTTCCGAACCTCATCACACCCTTCAAGGGTGAAACCCGGAGCAACACCCTCTCTCTAATCATGAATGAAACATCACGAACTCTACGGTCGGCATAACTCTTCTACCTAGACTGAGGGGTGCGAAGTCAATCCTGAATAATCTTGGCCTTATCCAAGGCATCCTGTACCAAATTGATACCCAGTAACCGAGCCTCTCAAGGCTCGAACCATCCAACTGGAGAATGACACCGCCTCCCGTATAATAACTCATAGGGAGCCATCCGAATGCTTGACTGGTAGCTGTTGTTGTAGGCAAATTCCGCAAGCGGCAGGAACTGATCCCAAGAACCCCTGACATCCATAACGCAAGCACGAAGCATGTACTCCAATATCTGAATAGTGCACTCGGACTATCCGTCCTTCTAGGGGTGAAATGTTGTACTCAACTCACCCCATGTGCCTAACTCATGCTGTACAGGCCTCTGGAAGTGCGAGGTGAATTGCGTACCTCGATTAGAAATGATAGAAACGGACACACCGTGAAGACGGGCGATCTCGCGGTTGTAGATATCAGCTAACCGCTTTGAAGAATAGGTAATGCCACTAGAATGAGATGTGTTGGCTTGGTCAACCTGTCCACAATGACCAATATCACATTAAACTTCTTGTGAGTCCGTGGGAGTCAAACAAAATCCATAGTGATACGCTCCCACTTCCACTCAGGAATCTCTAGCCTCTGAAGCAAACCACCGAGCCTTTGATGCTCGCACTTTACTTGCCGACAATTTAGACACTGAGCTATATTTGCAACTATATCCTTCTTCATCCTCCTCCACCAATAATGTTGCTGCAAGTCCTGATACATCTTGGCAACACCTGGATGAATAGAATACCGGGAACTCTGAGCCTCTTCAAGAATCAACTCACGAAGCCTATCCATATTAGGCACACAAATACGACCCTACATCCGTAAAACCCTATCATCTCCAATAGTAACCTGCTTGGCACCACCGTGTCGCATCGTGTCCTTATGGACAAGCAAATGGGGATCATCATACTGACGCTTCTCATATAAAGAATACCGAGAGACTATCCAAGCTAGAACACGACTTGGCTTTGAAACATCTAGCCTCAAGAACTGAGTGGCTAGAGCCTAAACATCTGATTCAAGCAGCCTCTCACCAATTGGAATATACCCAAGGCTACCCATGCGCACAACCTTTCTACTCAAGGCATCGGCCACCACATTGGCCTTCCCCGGATGATACAAAATGGTGATATCATAGTCTTTCAACAGCTGCAACCACCTCCTCTGCCTCATGTTAAGATCCTTCTGCTTGAAAAGATACTGTAGACTTTGATGATCCGTAATCACCTCACACGACACGCTGTAAAGATAGTGTCTCCAAATCTTCAGCGCATGAACAATGGTTGCCAACCCTAAGTCATGAACATGGTAATTCTTCTCATGAACCTTAAATTGCCGCAACGCTTATGCAGTCACTCTGCCATCCTGCACAATACTACACCGAGCCCAATATGAGATGCATCACAATACACCGTGTAGGATCCTAAACCTGTGAGCAACACTAACACTGGCGCCGTAGTCAAATCAGTCTTGAGCTTCTGAAAGTTCAACTCACACTCGTCTGACCATTTGAATTGGGCACCTTCCTGGGTCAATCTAGTCAATGGGGATGTTATGGATGAAAACCCTCCATGAACCGGTGATAATAACCCGTCAAACCCAGAAAACTCCGGATCTCTATACCTGAAGTAGGTCTAGGCCAGTTTTGAACTGCCTCAATCTTCTTAGGATCCACCTTTATGCCTTTTGATGATACGAAATGCCACAAAAAGGTGACTGAGTCTAACCAAAACTCACACTTTGAAAACTTGGCATATAACTAGCTATCTCTCAGAATCTGAAGTACAATCTGAAGATGCTGCTCATGCTCCTCTCGACTGCGGGAGTAGATCAAGATATCATCAATGAATACAATCACAAAGGAATCCAAATAGGGCTTGAACACCCAGTTCATCAAATCTATAAATGCTGCTGGGGCATTTGTTAACCCAAATGACATCATTAGGAACTTATAATGCCCATACCGAGTTCGAAAAGCTATCTTAGGGACATTGAATGCCCTAATCTTCAAATTATGGTAGCCAAACCTCAAATCAATCTTCAAAAACACTTTGGCACCCTGAAGCTAATCAAATAAGTTATCAATCCTCGGCAACAGATACTTTTGATAGTGACCTTGTTCAACTGCCGATAATCTATACACATCCTCATCGACCCATCTTTCTTCCTTACGAACAATATGGGTGCACCCCAAGGGCGAGACACTAGGCCTAATGAATCCCTTATCAAGCAAATCTTGCAACTGCTCCTTCAATTCTTTCAACTCCGGCGGGGCCATATGGTATTGTGGAATAGAAATGGGCTAAGTTCCCGGAGCCGAATCAATACAGAAGTCAATATCAATACAGACGTCTCCTACTGATCCTCCAGACTCTACTAAGCTTGCTCGTGACTCGTGAGACCTAGGCAACCTAATGCTCTGATACCAACTTGTCACGACCCGAAATTTCCACTCTCGGGACCGTGATGGCACCTAACATTTCATTTGCTAGGCAAGCCAATGTTAGAATAATTTTTAGCCATTTTTAATAATTCAAATTAACTGACACCAATTAAATTGAAATAGAACTGAACTAGAGTGAGAAAAACCATAATAACCATAATATCTAGATACAATCTCAGAACTGGTGTCACAAGTGCACGAGCGACTATAATAATACAAATAATGGTCTGAATGAAAGTTAAAATGTCTGAAATGAAATAAACAACGAGGATAAGGTAGAAAGGGACTTTAGGGCTACGAACGCCGAGCAACTGTACCTCAAGTCTCCGTCAGGTAATCAATCCGAGCAATCTACTAACCGCCGCTAGGACCGACTCCAAAATCTGCACAAGTACAGAGTGTATTATGAGTACAACCGACCCCATGTACTCTGTAAGTGCTGAGCCTAACCTCGACAAAGTAGTGACGAGGCTAAGGCGGGTCACTTACAATAACATATACGTAGTATAATAATAATAATAGGAAAAAAATGCAGGAAAAATAAGGCAGTTACGTATATAACGCATATAACGCATTTGCATGACGCTACAAATGCAATGCTTATTAATTAAAATCCTATATTACCTTGAAAACAGAGCATGTACGCGACGATCAAACACGGCTTTGCCAGCTGCCTGTGCCTTCGACTTGTCGTTTGCTTTTTAAAATTTTATCAAGATTTTCCTCCTCCAATTCTTTATTCTTTGAGAAAAGAAACTACAGGAAGGGCTGATTTGCGGATGAGGAATTAGCATACTGACTCGCTTTCATCCTTCCCGTTTCCCCTTTTTTTCATTCTAGTTATTGTCATCGGAAGGAATGAAGAAGATTAGAGATCCAATCAAATATTGGTGATGAATCCTCTCCCCCTCTTTTCTCTTTTTTCCCTTTTTAGAATAAGGGAGGAAAGAGAAAGAATAAAAAAAGTGAATTCAACATTCGGGCTCAAGTTCGAATTAACTGAATATTAATAATAGAGGATGGGGGTAGAATAGAAGATCTAGGACAATAGTATTATACAAGATACTTAAATGATTACTTCAATTTAAATATACTTTAGAAAAATCATTGTATTTTACTATGACTTTGCTTTACTATTACTTTATTTTCTTGATTTTAATTTTTTACTTTTAGAATTGAATTTCAAGTTAGTAACTTCTATTTTATCCTTTCTTCGTTTTGAATCGAAAATAGAAGAGTTGAGTAAATAAAAATCCAAAGGAGGTTCATGGCCAAGGGGAAAGATGTCCGAGTCACGGTGATTTTGGAATGTACTAGTTGTGTCCGAAATAGTGTTGATAAGGTATCAAGAGGTATTTCTAGATATATTACTCAAACGAACCGGCACAATACGCCTAATCGATTAGAATTGAAAATTTTTTGTCCCTATTGTTACAAACATACGATTCATGGGTAAATAAAGAAATAGAGCGAACCAAGTACCTGTGTCTTACCCTTTCAAAGAAGGGGAAAAAATGACATTATATATATAACATATTTAAATAGAAAATAAACAAATCCTATTTTTTTTAAATCCTATTTTTTCTTTTCATTTTTCCATCATTAATTCTATTCGCTTTTGTTGATAATAGTCAAACGAGGACATGATAAGCTTCTTCACTCTTTAGCCATGAAATTGTCACAGCTCGAAATTCCTATCCTGAGGATCGTGATGGCGGCTAACATTTCACTTGCTAGGTTGGTAATTTTTAACAATTCAAATTAACTGACACCAACTAAATTGTATAAACTAAAATAGAGTGAGAAAAACCATAATAACCATAATATCTATATACAATTTCAGAACTGGTGTCACAAGCGCACGAGCGACGAGAATAATAAGATAATGGTCTGAATGAAAGTAAAACTATCTAAAATGAAATAAACAGTGAGGATAAGGTAGAAAGGAACTTTAGGGCTGCCAACGCCGAGCAACTGTACCTCAAGTCTCCGTCAGGTAATCAATCCGAGCAATCTACTGACCGCCGCTAGGACCAACTCTAAAATTTGCACAAGAAGTGCAGAGTGTAGTATGAGTACAACCGACCCCATGTACTCTGTAAGTACTGAGCATAACCTCGACGAAGTAGTGATGAGGCGGGTGACTTACAATAACCTGTATGCAGTATAATAATAATAACAGGAAAGAAACGCAGGAAAAGTAAGGCAGTTAATTTATGAAAATAAACTCAATACTCAAAATCAGTAAAACCAGAAATATCACTTCTCAAAATCTCGTACGAAAACACTAAAAGCTAACACAATGCACAATGAATACCAAACACACAATCCGTTGCGGCGCGCAACCCGATCTTACCATACAAACACAATTCTCCCTTATTTCACTATATCAATATAAAGTATAACATGTAAAATGCGTTGCGGCAGGGATATTTAATAAAAAATGGTGAAAAATGGGTGAAATTCCATCTTTGGGATATTTAATAGACTGGGCGTCAGGCTTTCTTTACGTTTGCGAAAGGCCTGTCGCGTTCGCGAAGCACAGCATCCAGGACTCGCGTTCGCGTAGAACAAACCTCAAATCCTCCTCCCGGGCCCCTTACTCTTCACGTCCGCGTAGTGCTAGTCGCGTTCGCGAAGGGTGATCCCACTGTAGCTTCGCATTCGCGTACACAGCCTTGCGTACGCATAGAGGAATACCTACCCAGCCCAGATTACTCTTTGCGATAGCTGGAGTATCTTCGCGATTGCGAAGAAGAACACACCAGATGATAGTAGACTCCAAAAACCAGTATTTTTTCTAAGTTCAAATGGTTCGTAGCCTATCTGAAATTCACCCGAGCCCCTCGGGCTCCAAACCAAACATGCACACAAGTGTAATAACATCATACGAACTAGCTCGCGCGATCAAAACATCAAAATACACCCAGAATCACGAATCGGACACCCAAACAATTAAAATTTTCAAACAAACTTAAGAACATGTAATGGCTTCCTGGCCACTTAAACTTGCACCTGATTGCCATGTCGGTAAACAAACTTATAATTTTCCCACTTGAACATCTCAACTCATATATTTGTAAACTATTAAACCCCTTTGACCATTGATCATGCTTATGTGGCAGAGCACATGTGAAATAGACAAAGTGCGTGCAACTTAAATAATTAAGACACGTGAGGACAATAATTTCGAATTAAAAAATTATAAAATCTGAAATTTAAAGTAAAAAAGAAAGAAAGAAAAAGCCCCCATCCCCTTCCT
Source organism: Nicotiana obtusifolia (assembly GCA_002018475.1). NCBI lineage: Eukaryota > Viridiplantae > Streptophyta > Magnoliopsida > Solanales > Solanaceae > Nicotiana > Nicotiana obtusifolia. Next base: position 15,494 of record MCJB01015463.1, on the reverse strand, counting down.
TCCTTTACCAGTACACTCCTTCCACTTCTCCCCGACCACCCCACTTTTTTCCCATTTCCTTCCACTCAAAATCTATTTTTTTTCTTTTACTTCCAAATCAAACTCAACAATTTTCTACTGTCAAAAGCATCCTTGATGAAGAACTTTTCAGAATATCTACGGTAACTTTCAAAGTATTCTTGTTTGATTTTGGTTCTTGAGATTTGATTGAAGAATAGGTGCTTGATGAATTTTTAAGAGCATATTTATGGAGAAACATGGGCTGCCGATTATTTTGAATTTGGGGTTTGGTCTAGACTTTATCGGGAATAGGTTTTTTTACCAATTGTTTTTTTT